>SJYQ01004513.1:56706-72315 GCA_006410935.1 Redunca redunca
GACAGGAAAAGGGCAGTTTTCATTCCAATTCCAAAGAAAGGCAATGCCAAAGAATGCTCAAACTACGGCACAATTGCACTCATCTCACATGCTAGTAAAGTAATGCTCAAAATTCTCCAAGCCAGGCTTCAGCAATACATGAACCGTGAACTCCCTGATGTTCAAGTGGTTTTAGAAAAGGCAGAGGAACCAGAGATCAAATTGCCAACATCCGCTGGATCATGGAAAAAGCAAGAGAGTTCCAGAAAAACATCTATTTCTGCTTTATTGACTATGTCAAAGCCTTTGACTGTGTGGATCCCAATAAACTGTGGAAAATTCTGAAAGAAATGGGAATACCAGACCACCTGACCTGCCTCTTGATAAATCTATATGCAGGTCAGGAAGCAACAGTTAGAACTGGACATGGAACAACAGACTGGTTCCAAATAGGCAAAGGAGTACGTCAAGGCTGTATATTGTCACCCTGCTTATTTAACTTATATGCAGTGTACATCATGAGAAATGCTGGACTGGAAGAAACACAAGCTGGACTCAAGATTGCCGGGAGAAATATCAATCACCTCAGATATGCAGATGACACCACCCTTATGGCAGAAAGTGAAGAGGAGCTAAAAGCCTATTGATGAAGATGAAAGAGGAGAGCGAAAAAGTTGGCTTAAAGCTCAACATTCAGAAAACAAAGATCATGGCATCCGGTCCCATCACTTCATGGGAAATAGATGGGGAAACAGTGGAAACAGTGTCAGACTTTATTATTTTGGGCTCCAAAATCACTGCAGATGGTGACTGCAGCCATGAAATTAAAAGACGCTTAACTCCTTGGAAGAAAAGTTATGANAAAGCAGAGACATTACTTTGCCAACAAAGGTCCATCTAGTCAAGGCTGTGGTTTTTCCTGTGGTCATGTATGGATGTGAGAGTTGGACTGTGAAGAAAGCTGAGTGCTGAATAATTGATGCTTTTAAACTGTGGTGTTGGAGAAGTCCCTTGGACTGCAAGGAGATCCAACTAGTCCATTCTAAAGGAGATCAGTCCTGGATGTTCTTTGGAAGGAATGATGCTAAAGCTGAAACTCCAGTACTTTGGCCACCTCATGAGAAGAGTTGACTCATTGGAAAAGACTCTGATGCTGGTGGGGTTTGGGGGCAGGAGGAGAAAGGGACGACAGAGGATGAGATTGCTGGATAGCATTACCGACTTGATGGATGTGAGTTTGGGTGAACTCCGGGAGTTGGTGATGGACAGGGGCGCCTGGCGTGCTGTAATTCATGGGGTTGCAGAGAGTCGGACACGACTGAGTGACTGAACTGAACTGAAACCTCAGCACCTTCATCTGAAAAATGAGCATAATAACAATAGTTCTAAACTCATAGTGTTATGAAAAAGACTAAGTGAGATAATTCATGGATAGCTCACAACCCAGGTTCAGACATATAGTGAATGCTCATTAAATGCTGGCTTTTTGTGACTTTATTTTATATCAGTTTTTAATTGAAGTATAGTTGGTTTACAATATTGTGTTAGCTTCAGGTGTATAGTAACTTGATTCAGTTATATATTTATATTTTTCAGATTATTTTCTATTATTGGTTAATATAAGACATTGACTGTATTTCCCTGTGTTATATAGTAAATCCTTCCTGCTTATATATTTAATGTGTACTAGTTTGTATCTGTTAATTTCATAGTCCTGATTTAACCCTTCCTTGATCCCTTTCCCTTTTGGTAACCATAAGCTTATTTTCTCTGTCTGTGGGTCTGTTTCATATACAGATTCATTTGTATTATTTTTTTGATTCTACATATAAGTGGTATAGTATTTGTCTCTTTCTATTAGACTTGCTTCACTTAGTATAATTTTTTCTACGTCTATCTATGTTGCTGCCAATAGCAATATTTCATTCTTTTTATGGCTGAATATTATTCCACTGTATATATACCACTTCTTAAGCCAATTGTCTGTTGATGGTCACTTGGATTGTTTCCATGTCTTGGCTACTGTAAATAGTGCTGCTATGAACAATGAGGGACATACACCTATTCGAATTGCAAATTTCATCTTATCCAGATTTACATCCAGGACTGGGATTGCTGGATCATTAAGTTCTTGCCCTAATAGCTTAGAGTGAAACACAGCTAACATAAGAGAGCCAACAAAAGGAGGAGATGAATGGGAAAATTCCTCAGCCTATGTATTCCAAGTGGGAAGCTGATATTTGGGTGTGGGCTGCTTTTCCAACTACAGAGCAGCATAATTTGTTTAAAAGAGGTCAGTTCGAAGAGTTTCAAAAAAATATTTCTAGGCAGTTAACATATGTGGCGAATATCATGCCTATTTAAATGGTCTGAAGAAACCCTCCCTTAGTAGCGAAGAGAAGTATTAACTATATAGACAGTTCCATTACATTATGCCTCAGTTCCCCTCATCTGCGTAGAGTAGCCCTATCTGGGAAGACTGACTCCTGCATAGCATTTCAGTCATCAGAAAGGCTTGAACATGGCTGAGGGCATTAGAGGTTCTTCCTGATGGGAGACTTACAGAACATGTTCTTCTGGAGTGTTCTCACATTTTCACCAGTGACTGGACTGACAAATTCCCCAGTAAAATTGTCCCTTGGATGCAAATATCCCAAGCATAGAGAGTAACTTCCGTTTGTTTTCCAAGGAAATGTTGACTATTGCAAAAGAATGGAATCATCTTCCCAGAAGAAGCTGATTATCATAGTGTTTAGAGCTCTTTGAGAAAGAATCCTTTCCCAACGCATTTTATTTGCTATGTTTGATTTAGAACAGAGAGCCTCTCTTTCAAGTATGTTTATTTCTTTTGGTTAAGTGGTATCTATGACATTTATGGCCTAGAAGAGTGTAACATATCAATTATGCCGTCAAAAAACCAGCCAACCTAAAGTTTGCCAAGTTATCTCTTGAGAATTTTTGGTTTCTTAAAGTACTCATGTATTATATTATGTAGTTTAAGCTTGAGATAAAAAAGTTGAAAATTCTAGATTTTAAAATATATATCTCAAAATAGTATTTTATTGTATTCAGGGAAATTTTTAAAAATAGATTAGTCTTACTTCAGTTCAGTTCAGTTCAGTCACTCAGTCATGTCCGACTCTTTGCGACCCCATGAATCGCAGCACTCCAGGCCTCCCTGTTCATCACCAACCCCCGGAGTTCACTCAGGCTCACATCCATCGAGTCTGTGATGCCATCCAGCCATCTCATCCTCGGTCATCCCCTTCTCCTCCTGCCCCCAATCCCTCCCAGCATCAGGGTCTTTTCCAATGAGTTAACTCTTCGCATGAGGTGGCCTAAGTACTGGAGCTTCAGCTTTAGCATCATTCCTTCCAAAGAAATCCCAGGGTTGATCTCCTTCAGAATGGACTGGTTGGATCTCCTTGCAGTCCAAGGGACTCTCAAGAGTCTTCTCCAATACCACAGTTCAAAAGCATCAATTCTTCGGTGCTCAGCCTTCTTCACAGTCCAACTCTCACATCCATACATGACCACTGGAAAAACCATAGCCTTGACTAGACGGACCTTAGTCAGCAAAGTAATGTCTCTGCTTTTGAATATGCTATCTAGGTTGGTCATAACTTTTCTTCCAAGGAGTAAGCGTCTTTTAATTTCATGGCTGCAATCACCATCTGCTGTGATTTTGGAGCCCCAAAAAACAAAGTCTGACACCGTTTCCACTGTTTCCCCATCTATTGCCCATGAAGTGATGGGACCGGATGCCATGATCTTCGTTTTCTGAATGTTGAGCGTTAAGCCAGCTTTTTCACTCTCCTCTTTTACTCTCATCAAGAGGCTTTTTAGCTCCTCTTCACTTAGTAATGTCCTTTTTCTAAGGTTTACATTACTTAAGGACTGAACTTGGGACATTGTTACTTAATAATCTTCATACTAATATTTTCCCTTGTATCAATAGAAGTTGAATATTTCTTGGGTTCCACCAGCTTGTGGAAGTCCCCAGGCTGAGGTGAGTCTCACAGCAGTAGTCTTCTCACCGCATGCATCAGTGACCACTTCTTCTGAGAGAGAGGGAGGCCCTGATTTGTTGTGGCTGTTGTGTTATTCAGAGAATCCTCCAGAATTAGAGGAGGCGAGGGCAGACGCTGCCTGGCTTGGCCTTCCTGGCCCTGTAGGTTGGCTGCTGCCTCTCTGCTCGGCGTGTGCAACCTGCCCTTGACCTCTGGTGAACTGGAGTGTTTATCCTGAGTTGCTATGGTCTGGAATTCTGCCTCTTGACCCAAGCTGTTCATTTCACCCTTTGGTCAATGGGAAAATAGCCTCTCTTTCTAGAGGCTCCTTCTTGATTGAGCATGTGGGTGGGAGGTAATGACTGCCTCATAACAGACTTTAAGAGCTGTTTCAGTTATGTTATGAGCTCTCCAGTGGCAAAATGGCAATTCATACAGCAGAGTGGCATAGGGTCTTACTGTGACAGGTTTGCACATTTAAAGAAAGTTTTTTTTTTTTTTTTAACATATTTCTCTCTTTTTTAAGGTGCGCAGACAGTCCTGCTGTCAACAATTTTGAGGCCCAGAGTAAGAGTATAAAAATGGAGATGCACATGTAAAAGCCTAAATACTTGAGTATAAATCAAGTGAACCTAATGTGTTATGTAAAACATATCTTATTCTCCTAACGACAAATGTCCCTTTATTTCAATGAAATTTCCATTTTTAACATTTCAGCCTTTTTACATTTTGAACTCATTTCTCATTTTCTGTCATAATTTTGTCTTGTTTTCAACCTTGATGATCTAAAGTATAGTGTACTAAATTTGAACACACTTTTTAAAAACATAAATTAAAATAGATGTAAAGATTGAAAAATAAAATATCTTTGTATTTTCCAAAAGGTTCTTTTTCTTCTTCTGAAATATTAAAAAAGCTCNGCATGTTGTTTAGACCTTTATGCGTTGTTTTAAAATGTGAACTTATATATGTATAACTCAAGTCGTATGAGCTATTTAATATTGAAGAATGTTACTCATTTTGTACAAGCAAGTGTGCCGATTTGTGAGTGCCTCTGGACCCCAATTTGAAACATAAGAAGAAAGAAGACTGAATGGTCAGTAGTAATGGGAAATGATACCTCATTACACATGAAGTTATTACATTCATAATATTGAGGGGTGATTGTGACACATTCTTTATTATGGTTTTCTTTTCTTAAGCACTTTTAGCTGCTAACACCCTCCCTGTACTCTGAAGCATTGTCAGTCTCTGAAGTTGGCAGGGTCATAGCCCTCAAACCTTCATGGCATTTGGATAGAGTTGTCATTCCTTTCAAAGACAGGATGAGAGACGTGAAATTTCCCTGAGGCTTGAACAACATGAATAATGAGAGCAGATATGTAGGCTTTATGGACTGTGTTTAAGTTCTGAGTCTTGGTTTAGAAGAGACAAAGTGCCCAGGTGTTCTTTAGTGAATTCCTTTTACTTGGGTTTAAGGGCTTAAAAACAGAAAACTCAATCAAGAGACTGAGTTTTCTTTTTTTTGTTTTATATTGGAGGATAGCTGCTTAACAATGTTGTGTAGTTTCAGGTGGACAGCAAAGAGACTCAGCCATACATACGCATGTGTGCGTGCTAAGTCAGTTCTGTCTGACTCTGTGTGAACCTATGGACTGTAGCCCGCCAGGCTCCTCTTTTTGTGGGATTCTCCAGGCAAGAATATTGGAGTGGGTTGCCATGCTCTCCTCCAGGGGTCTTCCCAACCCAGGGATCGAACCCACATCTCTTACCTGTCCTGCACTAGCAGGCAGGTTCTTTACCACTAGCACCACCTGGGAAGCCCCAGCCACACTTATACATGTGTTCAGTGCTCCACCAAAATCCCTTCCCAGGGGATCCAGGCTACCATATAACATTGAGCAGAAGTCCCTGTGCCATACAGTAGGTCTCTACCTGTTACCCATTTTAAATACAGCAGTGTGTACACGTTTATCCCAAACTCCTGAAAAGTGTGAGTGTCAGGGCATCACCTTGCTCTGGGCCAGTCAGCACTTTAGCTTTGGATACTTCAGTGTTGTTTGGCTTCTCATTTGCTCCCAGATTCTCTCCTTATTTACAATGTTTTCCTTTGGCTGTCCTTTCCTGCCATCCTGGACGTTTCCAGAAGTCATATTTTTAATGTACCTGAATATCATTGTTGTCATAGTTTGAGCCCTTTCCGTGTTTTGCCTGTCTCCGAGGATTATGACTGTGAAAGAAACTTGTTTTAGGGTCTTAGGGAAGACCATAAGTACTCCCAGAAGGGTTGCCTAAATCCACATGCTGGTCCAACCCAACCGGTGGTCTAGCTTACAAAACAGCATCCTGTTACATTTAAATTATTATCCTTCTGAATAATCTCTTCTCAACACTGGTGGTCTAAAAAAATGACAAAATGTTCCAGATAGTGTGCTTTGAAGATATTGCTGACAGAACTTATTCCTCTATTCTTTGGTTCTTCTGTTGATCTTACTTCCTCATAAGAGGTAGTTACCACCCAAGTGTAAAAATAGAGGCCATTTTTGGCTTCTCTGAGAAGGTCACTTCTTTCATTTTGAATATGTTCATATGGAGCAGATACCACATAGGTAATTTATGGTTAAAATAGAGAATTTAGGAGCTCAGTTTATCTTTTTTATGGAGATGTAATTCATACATTAGTTTTATAAAGATTCAGTATTTGTATACATTGCCACATGTATAATGATCTCCACAATAGGTCTAGTTAACATGTCACCTCACGTTGTTGTTGTTCAGTTGTTAAGTTGTGTCCGACTCTTTGCGACTCCATAGACTGTGGCACACCAGGCTCCTCCGTCCTCTACTATTCCCCAAGTTTGCTTAGATTTAAGTCCATTGAGTCGGTGATGCTATCTAACCATCTCATTCTCTGTCTCATCCTCATCTCACATAATTACATTTTTTTTCTTTTTATGAGAACTTTTAAGATCTATTCTCTTAGCAACTTCAAAATATACAATTATTAACTACAATCACCACACTGCACATTATATATACCCATGACTTAATTATTTTGTAACTTTAAGTTTGTACCTTTTGAATTTGTTCACCTACTTCTCCCACCCTAGATTGCTTCTGGCAAGTACCAATGTGTTCTCTGTTTCTATGAGTTTAGGCTCGTTAGATTCCACATATTAGTGAGTTGATACAGTATTTGTCTTTCTCTGTTTGGCATATTTCACTTAGCACAATACTGTCAATATCCATCCATGTTGTTGCAAACAGTGAGATTTCATTCCTTTTTATGGCCAAATAATATTCCACAGTATGGATATGCCACCTTTTCCTTGTTCATTTATCCCTCGGTTGATACCTGGATTATTTCCATGTCTTGCTATTGTAAATAATGCTGCAGTAAACATAGGGGTGTTTTTATCTTTTCAAGTTACTCTTTTCTCTTTCTTTGGATGAATACTCAGGAGTGAAATTGCTAAGTTGTGTGGTAGTTCTATTTTTAATTTTTTGAGTAAACTCCATACTAAGGAAACCATTTCCTTAGTAACTGCACCAATTTACATGCCCACTAACAGGCTTTCCTTTTCTCTACATCTTTGGCAACACTTGTTATTTGTGGTATTTTTGATAACAGCCATTTTGACAGGTATGAGGTGGTATCTCATTGTGGTTTCAATTTGCATTTTAGCAGTTCAGAGTGTTTATAGATGAGGCTAAACATTAACTATCCAGGTTTTGCTCATCAGGTCTGTGTCTCTCATTAGTCTTAAACGTTTTAATCCTAGCACTTCCTCAATTACCTTCTTGCTTCAGAATGATCAGTCATTTTGACACCCAGTATCATCTTTCAGTTCTCTTCTGTAGCCCTTCTTCCCTTTCACTTTTTCCACATTCCATATTAAAATTTGCATGGTGGTTAAGGCCATGAGTCCATAGACTGCAGCACACCAGGCTCCTCCTGGAGCTAAGACTTGTATCCTAGCTCCATCACTCACTAGAATGTGACTTTTGGAAACAACCCACCTGTCAGTTTCCCTATTTATAGAATGGGGATTATAATGCCAACCTCATAGGACGGTGGGAAGGATTAAATAAGATAATGCAGGTAAAGCACTTGGCAGAGATCTGACATAGGAAAGATACTAGCAAATGGTACTTACTGCTGTTTGTCTTTCCTTTTATTTGTCTTTGGATTGTTTCATGGCTTTACCTGAGCATCAGTTCAATTGAAGGGGGAGAACTGAAAGGGAATTTTAAAATTAAACAGCAGAGTCAAGAGTTTCACAGTAATCTACTGGATAGTAATTGAACACGGAAACATAGGGTGCCTCCTCTGAGATATACTGCTTTGAGAAAGAAGGCGATTCTTTCATGGATGTTATCAAAGCCAAACAAAATAATTATTCTTTCTCTCCAGGTATGGGTTTCTGACATTATTTCCATTTCCAGGGGAATTGAAGTTAAGTAATTAATAGAATGTTATCTGTATATAAAATGCCAACAAACAAGTCCCACCAAACCCCCAAAATGGAAAATTCAAACCCAGTCCTAAGGCACTCATGCTGTTATTCCCTCTACCCCCAACTATCACCAGCCTGGCAGTAGGGTGGGCAGGTGGTGGGAGAAACGTGTGCTAACACGTGGCTTCTTCAGGGAAGAGGTCATACTTTGGTTGTGAAGAAGCACTACTTCAGGTCCTATATTTAGTTTACTACCAAAATATATATATATATGATGCATTAAAGGAAATAGAACTTAAGATAAATGGGGGTAAAAACCCATTTAATCAAAGCATTTAATGCTCTAATGAGCAGAAAAATGACCCCTTCCTAGAAATAATTGAAACTTTATGAACATGTTAATTGGCTTTCTCTGCTTGCTTCCTCACAGGCTTACTCAGTGTTCTTGAAAATTCTCAAAGTGACCTCCTGTATATCTTTAATCTTGCTATTCCTGGACTGGAGTCCCCTCTCTCTACCTCTCCATGAATCCTAAATAGTTCAAGGTTTTGTTGGCATTTCTGTTCCTCCTGAGACCTCTCTTCCTCCTGCTTTACCTTTTCATTGCTCTCTAAATTGTTTCAGTTAAACTTTAAACCATGTAGGAGAGCAAGGACCATGTCTTGTATTTTAAAAATGCCATGTCCCGTGTGGTACCTGGGTGTAGTTCTGGAAACACTAGATATAAACTGAATACATTTTGTCTGATGGTTTGAAGACCTGCCTTTTACTTGACCAGAAATTCAGACAAATTTGCCAAGACGTTTATCCCTTTCAAAATATGATTAATAAGACTTTATGAAAAACTCTGTGTCTCTTATGTTTTAAAATTTCCCTGCTCATATAATTCTATGAGGCTAATAATACAAAGCAGCTGTGGAGAGTGAACACTAGGTGTACTTTCATAAACAACAGGAAAACCAAACAGATGCAGCTGAAACCCACCCAGAAGAGTAAAAGGTGGTGGAAATATCACACTAGGAAATAAATTCATAAACACCGTAGACTGTGCTGTTACCCCTGAAGAATCATCCCAAATATACTAGATGACAACCTCAAATTCCTATGACGCTAAACAAGCAGAGCTTCTGGAAAATAATCCCTTTTGTCTTGCCTGTTTTTCTTGATTAAACAAGAAAAACAAAATGGAAATGACTGGCAAGGTAGTGGCCAAAGGAAAAAGGAAAACCGCAAATCCAGAAGGCCACGAGTGTGAGATGACCTTCTAGTTTACTCTCTGCTTTTTATCTGCTGCTGTTTGGGATTCAGGAAAGATAGCACTTCATGTTGTCTCAGCTGCATCTGCTGTAGCTTTTCTTTCTATTTCTAAAAGTCTCTCAGCAGATTCTATCATAATAAAACAAAACAGCACAAATCCATAGATAACTTCCCTCCTGGTTTTAAACCTGCCACATTTTGATATCAGGAAAGAACAATTCTTTCTTTTTATTTCTCTCTCTTCAATAGTAGCTTTGGATGTGTGCTTATGTCTCTTAAAGTTTTCTTATTTCAGGGTATATACATGATGTTTTTTCAAATCCATGTTAGGTAATACAGATAAGGATGGTTTCTATAAATTACCACATAAATCATTATAGTAGCTACATGAGAGGTTGTTAGATGGATTACTGAAGATGAAACACTATTCTCATCCTCTATTCTCTTGGCAGAAATGGTATTTGTAGAGGCAAGTAGGCTTGGCTTGTTCTGTTACTGATTTAATCCTTCTTTTCCTTCTTTCTCCACTTGCCTTCCATTTCTCCTTCCCTGCTATGCTATTCTCAGCCTGCTATGCAGTGATTCTAAAGTATAATGACCTCCCAGTGTCTTCTTAATATTTGCCCACTTCATATAGGAAGCAGGACAGTGGGCCTTGGTTTGCTGCTTTCTTTACTATCGACATATTTAGCAGCATTTTAGCTTATGGACAAGCTTCTGAGCCAAAGTTTAAAAAAAATTTTTTTTTAAAAATTTGGCTTCTATATTTAGCTCGACTCAGTGTGATCCTCTTCAGTGTCACATAGATTTTCCACGTATTTTAACATGCATTTCCCTCCAGTCCTCATTGAATTAAATCTCACTGCTCTTTAGTGCTCGATGATGGTTCTTTCCAGGAATGGTATCATATTAAATTTTTAAAAATACGTGGGAAATAATTTGACTTTTAGAAGCTATGTTTTGAAAGAAAATGGATGTGATTTTTAAAAAACTCCTTCTCCAACTATTTGAGAAAAATCAGAATGTAGCAGCTAAGTGGTTACTATGTGCTCCAGTATGTAATGAGGAAAGTAAATAATCATTCCTAAAGGCCCAGGCATTTGCCTCCCATTATAGAGACAAGTGATAAATAATACATTATCTGTAATACTGTCTCAATAACATTATCAATAATATTAACTAGAATTGTAAACACCCTTTGTGATGATGGTAAACACCCTTGGTGAAACTAGCTTTGATACCCAAATGTAATAAGAATAGGGCAACTAAGGGACTGAAGTAGCCATAAGCTGGGAATGAGAGAAGGGCCTTGGACTGTTTATTTTGCAGAAGAAGAGATTAAAATGAGATGTGAAAGGGAGCAAACTCTGTCCACATTGTCCCTCCAGGCTTGTTGGGTTTGCTGCCTTCTAGAAATAGTCCAGCAGTGGTTGAGCGACTAAACTTCTGGAAAGTGACAGACAGAGTTCTTTTCCTGGGTGAGAGCGTGGGGGAGATGGTATCTGTGGTCTGTGCATGAGAAATGGGGAGAGTTCCAAGTTGCTAGTTGACGTAAAGGCAGGCTGTTACTGGGGTTGCTGATGGAAGTCTGCACTGAGCTTTTCCGATGGCTTAAGGCTGCAAACCCATTTCTTGTGGTGGGTTCCCCTGTCTCCTGTGCGCTGTGAGCTGTGAGGCTGAGGTCCCCGGTGGCCAACAGGGAAGTCTGTGAATCTGCAATGGAACACCGGGTAGCAGGGAGAAGCACCCAGCAAGTTGGGGCTGAATATTTTGTTTGGTCAACTCATAAGGGAATTTGTTTATTGACACCAGACTTTCCCTGTTTTCCCACTGGGATCACAAGAGCTTTCCTCTTGTTAACTTTAGAGAGGTTGAGAAGGTGACAGTTAAAGCATTTGTGCATGGTAAGTTGGTTTAGTCATGTCCAACTCTTTGTGACCCAATGGACTAGCCCACCAGGCTCCTCTGTCTGTGGGATTCTCCAGGCAAGAATACCAGAGTGGGTTTCCAGTTCTTTCTCCACGGGATCTCCCCTACCCAGGGATCGAACCCACATCTCTTATGTCCCTTCATTGGCAGGCAGGTTCTTCACCACTAGCGCCACCTGGGAATCCTTTGTGGAAGCTGTCAAAGAACACTTATAAAAGCTATAGTTAGTTAGTGTTAGTTGTTCAGTTGTGTCTGACTCTTTCTGACCCCATGGACCCCACCAGGCTCCTCTGTCCATGGAATTCTCCAGGCAAGAATACTGGAGTGGGTGGCCATTTTGTTCTCCAGGGGATCTTCTGACCCATGGATCAAACCCATCTCTCCCTCATTTCAGGCAGATTCTTTACCCCTGAGCCACCAGGGAAGCCCCTAAAAGCCATAGACTCTCTCAGTAAGCCCTGAGCATGGTGTGAACATCAGTTGGGAGCTGTGTGTTATCTGAGGACCTGACTGTCTTGGAGGCTTTCACTGTTCTGTCACAAGGCATCATAGACATCCTTTCCTGTGATGGCTTTGTTGTAGCTAACAGGAAGAAAAGAAACGGCAAGTGTAGGCTTGGGAGAGTGAGAGAAGTGGTATGAGAAATACATAGATGTACTGAGAGGAAAGGAGTGCAATCATTGTAGGATGGGAATTTGAAACACGGAAGTGGGAGAGGAAGAAAAAGATGTTCTTTGGATGTTTACAGATCAAAGAACTAGAACTTGAAAAGGAACTTGACGTATAGAGACAAAGCATATTGAATATGTAAGAGAAGAAGCAATGGAAATAACTCTATTTCTTCTTTCCTATGAAATAGAACTCTCCTTTGGTGAAATATGTATTATTTGGTCTACTCCCAACCTCCAAGCTCTAGAAGTATGCACTTGTGATATTCCTTGTTTCAATCTAGGAAGCTGATGGATCATAGTGATAACATATTTAAAGTAAGCTTGAGTTAAAAAAAAAACCAGTTAAAGATAGGTTTGCATCCAGAATTTTACATTGGTAGAAGCCAGAAGGCTTAAGGAATCCATGAAAAAGAGATTTTGTTTTCATTTAACATCATTTGATTGGAAACACAAGAACCAAGAGGTGATTTTTAAAAACTACTAATGACAATAGTAAAATAAGTGTGACTGATGTCCTGGAGTGAAGCCAGAGACCAGTACATGTCCCAGTTTCCTGGGATGAAGGAAGGATGCTCATATTTGTGAAAGGGGAAAGGGAAGTCATACTTGTGGAGTGCCGTGCACTGGTCTAAACACTTTACATGTTTGATCTCATTTATTCATCACAACCCTGCAATTCAGCATTATTATTGATGTTTTGCAAAGGAGGAAACTGGTTCTGTCACTTAGGGAAAAATATATAAGGGCCATAAGTAATTTTTTAAACTATGTCTTTCATTTATTGGGTATCTGGAGTTTGGAGTCAAGTGTAAGGTTTTTATAACTTGACTTTCAAGGCTTTGAGATTTCTTTTGAGAAATTGTCAGCTCCTCCCTTCTGTGAGAGTATATTGATATCCTACACTCCCTACTGCCACTACTTGGTTGCTACTTATCTCAACTAAGATGGTAAGAAGAGCTGGAAACCTCCAGGTCATGATGTCTTGCCATTCTGAAACTTCACCTGCAGCTTCTGATGGTAACACCTGTTGAAACCTGGTTAAGCCTGTAGTCAGACAAGGGGACAACTTACCCATCCTTCTCTTGACTCAGGTTAAGTGGCTCTCACGCTTGTGATGGAGAGTCCCTGCAGAAGCATCTTGGAATTAATGTCTCCCTCATGGAAAGTCCCATCTCAGGATGTCTTAATGGACTGAATTGTGTCTTCTCCTTCTACCAATTCATATGTTGAAGCTTCAACATGACTGTATTCGGAGACAGAGCCTCTGAGAAGGTCATAAAGATTAAATGAATCGTGCTGCTAAGTCACTTCAGTCGTGTCCAACTCTGTGCGACCCCATAGATAGCAGCCCACTACGCTCCTCTGTCCCTGGGATTCTCCAAGCAAGAACACTGGAGTGGGTTGCCATTTCCTTCTCCAATGCATGAAAAGTGAAAAGTGAAAGGGAAGTTACTCAGTCATGCCCGACTCTTAGCGACCCCATGGACTGCAGCCTACCAGGCTCCTCTGTCCGTGGGATTTTCCAGGCAAGAGTATTGGATTGGGGTCCCATTGCCTTCTCCAAATGAATCATAAGGGTAGGGATTAATCCAATAGGACTGGTATCCTTGTAAGAACAGGAGGTGATATCAGATCTTTCTCTCTGCCAGTACACAGAGGCGAGGCCATGTGAGGACACGGCAAGAAGATGGCCATCTACAAACCAAGAGGAGATGCATCACTAGAATCAACCTTTGCAACACCGTGATCTTGGACTTCTAGCTTCCAGAACTGTGAGAAAATAAATATTTGTTGTTTAAGCCACTCAGTCCACGCTATTTTGTTATGGCAACCTGAGGTGATTAACATAGATGATTTCTGGCAAAAACTGAACCTGAGATAAGGGTTTGAGCACCAGTAGTTTCTTTGGCATGAGGTTCCAGAAAGCACTGTGAGATGGTGGGGTTCTGAGACAAAGAAGGAAGGAAAACCAGTGAAAAATGTGGTCATGAGTGAACTGGGGCTATGAGGAATTGGATCTCAGTGCTTCTGGGGAGCTTCTGAAGGATTGTGGAACACATCTCAGAATCCTCTTTTTGCAGAGTATTTATCCACCTACTCCTTTCCCCCAGTCATTGAGTGTCCCCGCCCACCGCAGAGCAATTTCCAGCCTGCCAAGACCCTCCCACAGCCAGCGCAGGCAGAGAGATGCAGAAAACCATTTAAGCATGAAGAGTCAAACAGTTATCTCTTGAACAGGCCAAGAGTGACCTTCAAAATGAATGTTAAATTTCCACCTTAAAAAGAAATCACTATACAATGTGTGCACACACTCCATCTATACGTACCTTATCCTGGATCCTTTCTAGTCATGAGTTTATCCTATTCCTGCAACTAATCCTTTCCTGAACTGCTCAGGTGTGGAGTAACATTTCTGTATGGAGGAAAAGTCACAAATGTCCTCATGTCAGACCCTCACCATCAAAAATTCCCACTGTGAATTAAAGAGTTTTGTTTCTGGTAGGATGGTATAGACAAACAGTTGATAAGTACTAGCCTGGGAAGCTTAATTCAGCTGAAATTCTCCTGACAAAGACCCTGCCACTGCCTAGCACTGATTCGACAAATTTCTCGCCTTTTGAATTTGTGCTTTATATTAAGGTATTATGCCCACCAACAGGCTAACCAAGGGCATATTTCAAGAGGAAGGGTGGACAACACAAGGGTGCATTGTATCCCATCAGTTCAGTTCAGTTCAGTTCAGTCGCTCAGTCGTGTCCAACTCTTTGCGACCCCGTGAATCGCAGCACACCAGGCCTCCCTGTTCATCACCAACTCCCGGAGTTCACTCAGACTCACGTCCATTGAGTCCATGATACCATCCAGTCATATCATCCTCGGTCGTCCCCTTCTCCTCCTGCCCCCATCCCTCCCAGCATCAGAGTCTTTTCCAATGAGTCAACTCTTCGCATGAGGTGGCCAAAGTACTGGAGTTTCAGCTTTAGCATCATTCCTTCCAAAGAAGTCCCAGGGCTGATCTCCTTCAGAATGGACTGGTTGGATCTCCTTGCAGTCCAAGGGGCTCTCAAGAGTCTTCTCCAACACCACAGTTCAAAAGCATCAATTCTTCGGCACTCAGCCTTCTTCACAGTCCAACTCTCACATCCATACATGACTACTGGAAAAACCATAGCCTTGACTAGATGGACCTTAGTCGGCAAAGTAATGTCTCTGCTTTTGAATATACTATCTAGGTTTGTCATAACTTTTCTTCCAAGGAGTAAGCGTCTCTTAATTTCATGGCTGCAGTCACCATCTGCAGTGATT
>SJYQ01004513.1:73697-124523 GCA_006410935.1 Redunca redunca
GTGAAAAGCAAAGGAGAAAAGGAAAGATATAAGCATCTGAATGCAGAGTTCCAAAGAATAGCAAGAGATAAGCAAGCCTTCTTCAGTGATCAATGCAAAGAAATAGAGGAAAACAACAGAATGGGAAAGACTAGAGATCTCTTCAAGAAAATTAGAGATACCAAGGGAACATTTCATGCAAAGATGGGCTCGATAAAGGACAGAAATGGTATGGACCTAACAGAAGCAGAAGATATTAAGAAGAGGTGGCAAGAATACACAGAAGAACTGTACAAAAAAGATCTTCACGACCCAGATAATCAAGTTGATGTGATCACTCATCTAGAGCCAGACATCCTTGAATGTGAAGTCAAGTGGGCCTTAGAAAGCATCACTATGAACAAAGCTAGTGGAGGTGATGGCATTCCAGTTGAGCTCTTTCAAATCCTAAAAGATGATGCTGTGAAAGTGCTGCACTCAATATGCCAGCACATTTGGAAAACTCAGTAGTGGCCACAGGACTGGAAAATGTCAGTCTTCATTCCAATTCCAAAGAAAGGAAATGCAAAAGAATGCTGAAACTACTGCACCATTGCACTCATCTCACATGCTAGTAAAGTAATGCTCAAAATTCTCCAAGCCAGGCTTCAGCAATACGTGAACTGTGAACTCCCTGATGTTCAAGCTGGTTTTAGAAAAGGCAGAGATCAAATTGCCAACATCCACTGGATCATGGAAAAAGCAAGAGAGTTCCAGAAAAACATCTATTTCTGCTTTATTGTCTCCCATGGGCACCTATTATCAGGGCAAAATGAAGAAGTGCAATTGGTTGTATTTGTTGGGAAAGAGATAAGCAGACAAGCAATCCTGGGCTGTTTGATAGAGGGTAACAGCAGAACTCTGGTTACTACACCCTCTTCCTGCCCATCACTACTTCTGTTCTGCCTTGGACTCCATCCCAAGTGAAGTGTTCCTCCCACTAATTGTTTAATGTGGCTTAGTCATGTTTTCCTCAAAGAAGGCACTTGGCTTGAGTGTATGTGGTGAAAATTTTCTTGCTTTCCACAGCTCCCTCCCTTCTCTTCTCACTCTCCTCCTGTTTCTTTCTCTTTGTGTGCTTAGTCGCTCAGTCGTGTCCGACTCTTTGTAACCCCATGGATGGCAGCCCGCCAGGATGTTCTATCCATGGGGATTCTCCAAGGCAAGAATACTGGAGTGGGTTGCCATGCCCTCTTCCAGGAGATCTTCCCCACCCAGGGATTGATGCCAGGTCTCCTGCATTGCTGATGAATTCTGTACCTATGGAGCCACCAGTCACATAAAAAATGTTGACATTATCTTTAAAAAAAAAATCATACTTGCTCACCATAAAATATCACACAATGCTGAAAAGTATAAAACTGCAATGATTATAATATCTTCAATCACCTACCAGAAATATCTTATGGTTATTTCAGAAACCTGTCTATATATATTAGAAAGATAGATACATAGAGATATAAATACTTATAAAAAATGGAGTTATTCTCCCTATGCTACTTGAAAGTGATATGCATTAAATTATAGCTTGTCAATAATTTAACCAAAAAAGAAGAAGAAACAGAATTGAAATGAAGTACTGCTGAAGTTCAGGTAAATTTTCACTGTAAGGCAAATTAGCTCTCAAGGAATCTTGCTAAGAGGATACAGAGAATGTAGTCATTTTTTTTTAAAAACTACAGATTTAAATTTTGGATAGTATCTATTGACTCCTTGCTCTGAATATTAGAAAATTATCACACATCCTCTCTTCAGCTTTCACCCGGATGGCAGTTTTGAAAATTATTCCTATTATAATTTTTCTATTTTCAGGATTTTTGAGATACGTTTATGCATAGTTCTATGTACACATTGATTCAGTGTTTACCACCTGTCTGTTCTTTCCAAAGTAATTTATTTTTGTTCATTTTTATGTTGACTGGATCTTACCTTTCAATATTTAAAAAAATCTTTAAATTAAATTAAATTAATTTTTTGAGGGGGAAGCAACTTGCAGGGTCTTCGTTCCCTGACCACGGATCAAACCTGGACCCAAGGCAGTGAATGTGGCAAGTCCTAACCATTGGACTGCCAGGGAATTCCAAGTTTTTCATTTTTCTTTCCTTTTAGGTCTTATGGGTTATAGAGTTTCCAAGTTCTTGCCCAAACTGACTCTCAAGACTATAAATATTTTCTGGGATTAAGAAATTTTGTGGAGAAATTTGGGATCTATCTGATTAGTTACTTGCTTTTTATGCTTAGATTTAAACAATGTTTGTTAATTTTTAATGGCAGTCAGGTACTTTGCCAGGGTGTATACTGCCATTGATCACACTGATAATGTTTTTTACAACTACGTGTTTTACTCTAATAATTTGTACCTGGAAGGTTCTAGTTCAAGAAAATTTATTTATTTTTCTAGGGTATCTTTGTACATTTTCTTCTATTCCATTTTTCTGTTCTGTCTTCACAACAATTATGTGTATGTTCATTTTAAAACCTATCTTCCCTATCTATCACTTTTTCTAGACATTTTAAGTATATTATTCCTCCTTTCCATCTCATTTTGTTTAATTTTCTCAAGACTATTTATCCCTGAGGATACTTTCAGTTGTTCTTATTCCATTTTCTTAATTTCTTCTTGTGTAGCATCTACCACTGAAATGTTATTTTCCTCTTCCATTTATTTTCTGAGCTCTGCTTTCTTGCATATGATATTCTTCTATAATTTAACAAGCTCTTCTGTGTACTCTTCCCCCCACCCTTTTGGGCTTACATTCCCTCCCTCCCCTTCTGATGACTTGGTCTTTTCTATGAGGCCAAGGAGAGCTGTTTGTCTCTTATCTTCATTTTCTTTCTTTCCCCTACTCATTCCTCATATTTGAATAGAGCCAATGGTTTACTGACCCACTGATGCCTTTGTGTGTCAGAACTGGGGTTAAGGTGAGACAAGCAAAGTGCCTGGGGTGCAAAATTCAAGAGCAACAGACTTTCAAGGTCTCCCTGGGCTCCTTGCTTGCCTCACCTTACTCCCGGCCCTAGTGCATATGTGCGTGTGTTTGTGTGTATGTAGCGAATGGGTGGTGGGGGCAACACTGATTGGGTAGCAGTGGGGGAGTAAGTCATGGACACCCACTGACCCCCTTAGGGTTTCTTGTCTTGGAGACTTTCTCCATTCCCAAAGTTGACACTCCCTTTTTGCCAAGGGACACCATTTCCCTGTGTTTTTTCCCTATATAGAGAATAGTATAGTGAACAGCAGTCACTTGGATCACAGGCTCACCATTCTCTGCCCATCACTGTTTCCTCTCCTCCCTCCCCTCTGCTTCACTTCCACCTATTTCCCTTAGGTAAGAGGCTGGATCATCCCGTAGAAAAGGTAAGGTGACATGCTTTCACTTTGAGCTCCTTCTCCTTTCTCCAGTTTTGTGATATTGCTCTGTGACTGTCCGGGACCATTCCCTGCCTCTCTCATCATCTGTTCTCATGTCAAGAACACATGGTTTCAGTTCAAAGATTACTGGCTGTGACCTTCACTTACTGTAGGGGATGACTTTATCTCACCTAACATCTGAGAAACTGTGCATGTAGGCAGTTACCTGACTCAGTCCAGATTGCACAGTGCCTGCCAGGTTGGCTCTCGGATACGTGGTTTGTGGTTGTGATGATGCCCGTGTTTTGCAGAAGTGGGAGCTTTTCCTCTGTATTTTTAGATAGTTTTGTGGGTTTCTCTAGGGTGGCAAGCTGAGCAAAAGTGCTTTTATGCTATATTCAGCAACAGGTGGCACAGGAGATGCAAGGTAGTTACTGGTTAATTGCGGATGAACTTTAAAAAGAGGCATAGTGTGAAAGGAGATGGGCAGGATCCAGAAAGGGGCACTGCTGTTGTTGAGGCTGTGACTTCCACAAGGTACCAACATTTTGCTTTTGTATAGGCTCCAAGCTGAAATTAGGGACATTGATTAAGAAGGGAGGAAAATTTCTCTTAGCTTTTCATTTTTGTAAGGAAGGGGGGATGTGGAGGGCCTTTTCCAAGGCTAGGACTGAAGATTCCAACCACAAATAGTGCACAGAAGTTGATTATTTCTACATTGTCATTTCCAGAAATAGATTCACTGTTGTGATTCATCCAGTAGGCCAGTCATGTCATAGTTTGGCCATAGTGGACATGGGGTCTCTTTAGAGCTAGATTGTTGCTTGTCTGGGTCTCCCCAGGCTCTTCCTTGGACTGCCTGACCTCTAAACCTAAATAATTTTTTTTTAATTTTAGCAAAATAGACTAAATTAATTTAGTTTATACTTTTTAGTCATAAGAAGAAAGCAACATACTACCCCAAAGACAATCATATTTAGGAAAAATGTCTTTTCTGAAACTTGATTATTTTTGTTGTTCCATTATAGAGTTAAAAATAGTCTTTTGAGGTTGTTGGGAATTGACCAATGGGCATTTTCAAGGCTGATTGTAGCATCTCCTTTTCTGAGCCTTGTTAGAAAAGTTGAAATAGGAATAAGTCGCCTAGTTTGAAATCATTACTGTCTGGAAGAATGTAGGTTTTTAGACAACTTCTTGAGATTATTTCCAGATCTATGATTCAATGGTAAATCCTCCCCAAGTTTTTGAATGTAAAATTACTATTTATAGAAAAACCAAGAAAGAAGGAGTTATGGTAGATAATTTCTTATAATATTTTTGGTGATCCTAGACCAAGTCCTTTTAAAATTTTTTTAGCAATTCATTTGACATATTAAGTGCAAAAATCTTTTATTTTTCTGTTAAAGACATTTGTCTCACTTGTAAAACATAATCAGTGGTATTCATAAGCTCTCAGATAATTCTGTCATGTAAATTAATAACCTTTCTTTTAGGTTTGAGACTGTAAAGAATCTGCCTGCCATGCAGGAGACCCAGGTCAGGAAGATCTCCTGAGAAGGGAATGGCTACCCACTCCAATATTCTTGCCTGGAGAGTCCCATAGACAGAGGAGCCTGATGGGCTATAGTCCATGGATCTCAAAGAGTGGGACACAATTAAGCGACTAACACTTTCACTTTCTTTTTTTCATTCTTGAATAAATTGCCTCTAAGTGTTCATCTAGATTTACAGTCTTTTGAGTCAGTACATTATTGAGATTATCTGTGGCTTTAGTTTATATTCCCTATTTTCTCTTTTTTGAATATATTAATATTTAGTTTCAGGGTGCATCAAATCTATTTAACTTTAGTTTTGAATAGCTGTAGTGATAACATCTTTGAGTTTTACTGTTCATTTCTTTTTTCTTAAACTACTTCAATTGCTTTATCTGTTCTTTGCAACAGTATTTAAATATAAAATTTAAACATGCACTTTCTTTCATAAGGAATCACATCTGCTTCTGAGTGATTTCCTCCCCCCGCCCCCATTCCTCCCCACCTCTTTTTGTTGTCATCCTTTACTTCTGTCTATATCCCTTCTGTGAATCAGCATTTGTTTATTCGGGAGTGTAAAAGTGAAAGCGTTAGTTGCTCAGTTGTGTCTGACTCTTTGTCATCACATGGACTGTAGCCCATCAGGCTCCTCTGTCCATGAAATTCTCCAGGCAGGAAGACTACAGTGGGTTGCTATTCCCTTCTCCAGGAGATCTTCCCAACCCAGGGATCGAACCCAGGTCTCTTGCATTGCAGGCAGATTCTCTACCGCCTGAGCCACTCCTAAAGTAGTCATATATTAATTGCTTTGCTGCTGATGGGATTGACCACATGGCTCCCAAATTTGATGCCGCAGTCGGCCAACACTTTTGATATAATCCAGACAGTACTATAAAACTGATAATATTAGGTGAAGCAATGTTGGAAAAAAGGATCAGTACAAGTAAAAGAATCAATTTTTGCTGGTTCTAATCATCTTGCTTTCATTTTCTTTTATCACGCTGCTTCTTTCTTTTTCTTTCCCACAGGCTACTTTGATCATGCTGTTTTTTATGGCTCCTCTTTCCCATAATCCGTTCTCAACTAGGATGACTGCTTAGCACA
The DNA here is from genome assembly GCA_006410935.1 of Redunca redunca. Classification (NCBI taxonomy): domain Eukaryota; kingdom Metazoa; phylum Chordata; class Mammalia; order Artiodactyla; family Bovidae; genus Redunca; species Redunca redunca. The sequence goes on from SJYQ01004513.1 coordinate 79,704, forward strand.
GAGTAAGAAATTTTCTCCTGTGAGCCTTCTCTCTCATCAAGCTCAACTTTCATTCTTCTCAAGAGATGGATTACAGAAGAAGCAGATTTAAAATTCACTGCCTGCTCATGAATAAACATGGTAAAGAGAGCTGTTGAGGTAACGTGATATTTTAAATATTTGTTTTAAAAACTCATCCTTTTGCTCTCATGGAATTTCTCTCTTAAATTCACTTTAGCAAGTAATAACAACCATAAAAAACAAATATACCCAAGGGCCTGAATAAAAAGGGAGAACGAATGCACAGCATTTTGTGTCATGAAAATAATAGCTCTGGGAAGGCCACCGGAACACCCACTGCTTCAGCCTGACTTTGGCTGTTGGATTTCCAGGGCATCCCCTCAGTTCTGGATGAACTGTGAGCGCATGCGCGCATGCAATCTCACATGTGCCTGAAATGCATCTGCTGACTAGAAGTTGGTGTATTGAGGTTTTGTGATTATATTTGTTCATCAGAGTGCTTATTTAAGACAAATGAAGTTAATGGCAGTCCACTCACCTCTCATTCTGCCCTCCTCCTCAATCTTTATTTTCTGGGTAATAGGAACTTTTTCTTCGCGAACAGTTTTCCTGTGACTGGGAACCCTTTTTTTTTCCCCCTTTTTTCTGAGCTGGTGACTGTGGTTCTGAGTAAAGGACAACTGTCTGCTATAAAGGCCTGTACAGCCCCATGTAAAGCATTGTTTGTTGTACTGATTAAAAAAGAATCAAAGCAAAAACCTTGCAGTTCTCTTTCTAGCTATTTTGAACTCTCTCTAGCCAACTACTTTGAAGGGCAGAATACTGAGACCACTTTTTAAATAGTCTTTAAAAGCTGGGTTTTGGAGTTAGAACTGGGCTTAATTTTTTTTTTTTTTAATTGAAGTATAGTTTATTTACAATATTGTGTTAGTTTTAGGTATATAGCAAACTGATATGGTTACACATATATATTATATAGCTATACATTTATATTATTTTTAAAAATTCTTTTCCATTATAGTTTATCACAAAATATTGACTATGCTGCTAAGTCACTTCAGTCATGTCCAAAACTCTGTGCGACCCCATAGACGGCAGCCCACCAGGCTCCCCCGTCCCTGGGATTCTCCAGGCAAGAACAGTGGAGTGGGTTGCCATTTCCTTCTCCAATGCATGAAACTGAAAAGTGAAAGTGAAGTCCTCGGTCGTGTCCAACTCTTCACGACCCCCTGGACTGCAGCCTACCAGGCCCTATTATATGTAGTGAATTCTTATTGTTTATTTTATATATGATAGTATGCATTGATTAATTCATACTCCTAATTTATCCCTCCCCCCTTCCCTTTTGGTAACCATAATTTATTTTCTATGTCTATAAGTCTGTTTCAGTTTTATAAAGAAGTCTACTTACACTATTTTTAGATTTCACATGTAAGTGATATTCTATATTTGTCTCTATCTGACTTCACTTTTGCATGGCAGTTTCTAGGGCCATTCATGGTGCTACAGGTGAAATTATTTCATCTTTTTTTATCACTGAATAATATATATATGTATACATATATATATAATATATATGTGTGTGTATATATATATGGTATCTATATCTATATATCTGTATATATCACTTATTCTTTATTCATTCATCTGTTGTTGGACATTTAGGTTGCTTCCCCATCTTGGCTATTGTAAATGGTGCTACTATGAACATTGGAGTGCATCTCTTCTAATAAAAAGTTTCATTTTTCTGGATATATGCTCAGGATTGGGATTGCTGGATCATATGACTCTATTTTTAGTTTTTTAAGGAAAATCCATACTGTTCTCCACAGCAGTTACACCAATTTCCGTCCCCACCAACAGTGTAGGAGGGTTCCCTTGAGGCTTAAATTCTGACTCCACCATTTACTACATGGCAGCCAGCAAGTTATGTAAACTTTCTATTTTTTCATCTATCAAATAGATATCTTTTGAGACAACACAAAATAATGCATTGAGTAACCGCTATCACAGAATAAAACCTCAGTAAAATATATCTCTTATTATTGCTGTCATACTATGGCCACTTGATGTGAAGAGCCGACTCATTGGAAAAGACCCTGATGCTGGGAAAGATTGAAGGTAAAAGGAGAAAGGGGCAGCAGAGGATGAGATGGTTGGATGCTATCACTGACTCAATGGACATAAGTTATAGCAAACTCCAGGAGATGGTGAAGGACAGGGAAGCCTGGCGTGCTGCAGTCTATGAGGTTGCAGAGAGTCAGATACAACTTAATAGCTGAACGACAGCAACTATACTAATGTGTGTTTGGAAGCCATTTTATTATTTTTAAAGTGACTTTCTACCCTTTTTATTCCCACCAGACTTTGAAAGAGTCTTAAAGAGCATTGCCATTATCTGCATTTATAATCACCAGTAGTTTTGAGTTTTTTTTGATTAGAACACTGGACTGGGCTCTTTGGTTGTTACCAAAAAATAGTGGAAGTAACCATTCATTTTCTTAATGTGCCAAATGTTCTAGTCCAAGCTAAATATCATGGCTGGGATTCATTAAGGGAGAAGGACTTCTTGTTTTTCTTACTTGGTATTTCTTATATATTTTAAAAATTTTATTTATTTAATTGGAGGCTAATTACTTTACAATATTGTGGTGGTTTTTGCCATACATTGACATGAATCAGCCACGGGTGTACATGTGTCCCCCCATCCCAAACCCTCCTCCCACCTCCCTCCCCATTTCATTCCTCTGGTTGTCCCAGTGCACCGGCTTTGAGTGCCCTGTTTCATGCACTGAACTTGGACTGGTCATCTATTTCACATATGGTAATATACATGTTTCAGTGCTATTCTCTCAAATCATCTTACCCTCAGGGAGAAGGACTTCTTGGATAGAGGAGGATACAGAATTCTGAGAAGCAGGTAGGGTCCTTGTCCTTGCACAGAATGGACCAGGAGTCCGAAGACTTGCCTTTTAATTTGTCTCTGACACTAACTAGGTGTCTTCATACCGCTTCACCTTTTGGAATCTTTGTCTCTTTGTTGATTAGGTTAGTTTTAGAGGAGAACTGCTTCAATCTTGTTTTTCTCCTGCTTTCAAGCCTCTCCCCAGCTCGCTCAATTAAAGTCCAACTCTGTGCTTGGCATCCGTGGCCCAGAGCCTGCCTTCCCGACCTGGTCGGCTGTGAAGCTACTGCAGACACCCCCGACTCTGTCGTGGGTGGCATGGTTCCCTAGGGCTCCCCTGGCTATTTGGTCTCAGCCTGGCCTGATTGTCCTTCTCACTGCCCTGTTCTCCTACAGTGCACACACTGCTTTCCACCCAGCAGCTGAAGGCAGAAGTCTAGCTGTTCCTTTTTACATTCCCTCAGCATCCCTCATCAGTTGATCCTTTGCCACCTCATCTTATTAATTTCTTCTGATTAAAATCTTTTCATGCATTTCCTCTGTATTCCATGTGCTAAGTTGAGTCTCCTTTGTATTTTACCTCAGTTGTTGCCATAACCTCCTAATGCTTTTTGCTTCAGTTCTTCCCTTTAAATCTGTTCTCCATCCTGCTGGCCAGGTGATCTTTGTAAAATGCAGTTACAGTCACGTCACTTTCCTGCATGCAGTCCTTCAATGCGTTTCCATTAATCTATGGAAAGTAACCAAAAGCTTTTCACAGCCCACTTTGTATTGTGGTTACATGCCTCTTGATTATGAGCTATCAGAGAGCGGGGACTATGTGTTACTCAGCTTTTTATTTCCCAAAGCGTCTAGCAGAGCAGCTCACATTCTAGTAGGTGTTTGCTGCATGGGTGTTATGTGATTCTATCAAATAGAACTGATATTATCTACTTTATCTTTCTCAAATTAGGTGTGATGATTCCATGAAATATTGTATGGAAAACTATCGGTAAAATTAAATGGATCCATCCTCAGCAATTAAAAAAAAAAGCCTGCATGAGTCACATAATCATAAGTCGATCCGAAAACTTTTTCTTTCTATGAATAAAAACTCATCTTTATGTAAATGATGTTTGAGTTGTGATGAACTGTTGCAAATCTCAGAAACAATGGCCGAGCTCTCCAGATAAAAGTCCAAAGAAGGTGGAGCTGGGATGCAGTCTATCTATGGAGCTCTCAGCAGCAAATAGGGTGGCAGGACTTGAGCACTGTGCTAAGCAATTCTTAAGGACTCGGCAGACTATAGGGCTTCCTACAGACAGCCAGCAAGCCCTTAATGGGCATCCCAGAGGGGCTTAATTTTCCACATGCTGTGCTCAGACAGTCATGTCCGACTCTTTGTGACCCCATGGACTGTTGCCCGCCATACCGTCCATACCGTCGCTCAAGGACCTTTGTTCTTGGCTAAGATTACTTGGTAAATCTGCAAAGTTGATTGGCCCATAGCCCGAGTTCAAATATTCTCTTTCTCTCTCATCAGTTTCCCTTTTACAGCTCCCAGTCATGGAAAAAACCTATGAGATGGGCTGGCTCGAGTCCTGGTCCACTGTAAGCATTATTTCACCGTAAAAAACAACTCACCGTTGCCCCTCTTAAAGAGATGAAAACTCCCCTGCTTAGAATTCAGTGACTCATGCCACTTGGACACAACTACATTCTTTCTAGGGCGGAAACCCTGAATTCAAGTGCAGCTGGCCAAGTTGGGGAAGAACTTTAAGCTGTTTCTGGGAAAGAACTTAAGTCTTCTTACTGATGATGAGAAACAGTTTTTAGTCTTTGTGAAGAGTTAGAAGCAGTATACTGGTGAATAATAACCTTGGGGCCAGCCAAAGAATGTTTTGAGTGGTGTTTTGATTACCATTAAGTTTTTGCTTTTTTAGTGTAACCTACTAAGTTTCTGAATTCTTGTGATAAATGTAATTCTGGAGAAGCATCAAAGGGGAAGGAAGTACAGATGGGAGTGAAAACAGGGAAGGGTTACCAGATATTTGTAATAGGAAAGTGTCTTTTTGCTAAACACTTCTATAGCTAAAGCCACAATTTTCCGTGAATAGACGCCATATTTTCTTCTTATATGGCGGGATCTAAGCTAGGCACTCAGCCCACATAATAGACCTCACATAAACCCTGCAAGATGGATAAACTCTAACTGCCAAACAGAATCTACATTTGCCTGAGAGACCGATGAGTATTTATTCAGTGCCCCTGGTAGAATTACTTAGGGACTAAAATAAAGCTGTGACAAAGCAGGAAAGGCGCAGCAGTGAGAAATGCAGTGTTTAACAGAAGGGATGTTGATGGAACAGGACTGATGCTAAACTCCCTTGGGCAAGTAATCATCTCTTCTAGCATTTCTAAATCACGAAAGTGTGTTGTGAGTTTTTTCTGGTCTGCATGATTCTGTAGTCTGCTGAGTCCTTGAGGATCGCTTAGCACAATGCTCTCATCCAGGGTAAAGGGGATCTAAAAAGAATGTCATTCAGCCTTATTATCTAACCAAAAACCTTGTGCCGTGGACCTGGAGACTCCTAAGGGCCTGCTATGGTTTAAGATCCCAGGGACAACAGTTCAGTAGCTAACCGAGGGTTTCTTTTGTGTACATCTTGCCAAAATCCCTTAAGAGCATCTTTATTGCTTGGCAGTTTTCAGGATGAATCTTTTGCAAGTGTAAAATAAACAGGGGTTTAAAAATCTTCCCTTCTGTTGCGGACAGAATTCCAGCTGTCTGTTCCTTCCTTCCCTCCAACAAAAACAAAGCCAGTGACTTGTATCCATTTACAGGCCACAAAGTTTCACCTTGGTGCTCCCTTTACCAACCGGGATGCTTTCCTTCTGTTGCATTTCCTGCATCAGCTAGCTTTTCATCTTCCTGCCTCCCTCAGTGTTTCCCCCACTCACTGTAACTCTTCAAGCCCTTATAAGTTTTCCTATTGCTATCGCTTGCTAAATTTTTGGTTCATTTTTCCAGTATTACCGTTTTCCTGCCAATCCACCACGCTGCCATAGTTACCTTTACAAAACACATCGCAAGTTTTATCTGCCTTAAGCCTGCTTAAAACTGGTGATAAGTCCCTACTGTTTCCCAAAGTGTATGGGATAAAGTTCCAGCTTCTTGGTGTTGGGGTTTGAGGCAGAAGCTTAATTACTTACCGTTCTTCCTTTCCAGATTCAGAATCAATTGTGTGTTCGACACACAAGCCAGATGGAGATGAAAATGCAGTGTCCGGTTTACTACTGATCATGCTGCGCTGGGGCTTGGGCCAGAGGTGGGCTAAAATATGACTTCCTGGAATCTTTTCCTTGAACTTAGCCATAAAGTTCAGGAAGAGCTGCTGGAGAACTTCTGGTAGAGGTTTTGGGGGGCCTGGGGACAGCCTCAGGGGTTGAGCAATCAGTCACAAGCCTGTTTGCAGGGCTCGCTGTCTCTGGAAATAACACTTCCTTAAAATCTCAGAGGGAAGTCAGCCTATTCAATGTCTGGAAATCCAATAGGCTAGCAACTAAGACACAGTCATACCACAGCCTGATCCTTGAATCCAACCTGCTTTCAGAGTTCCTAATTAGCCCACTTGGAGCTCCTGTTTCTTAGCAGTATCTTTACCTGTTTCCCTCTTGGTCCCTGTTCTTGGAATAGGCTGGGATAATGATATGGGGTTATCGGCCTGGAAGTCGCTTTAAAATGGTGACATCATAGTCTTTTTGAGGTGGGAGCATATAGCCTGAAGTACTTGGTGAGGGCTGGGGAAATTTGGTTTCCTCGGTGTTCTAGCTTTTCCTGCCTTCCCATATGATTTCCTTTCAAAATAGAAAAATAATTTCTTATGTCTGCATAAAGATTGCTGGAAGAAGATATGGTGAGACTCTGTGGACCCTTCCTTTCTCCTATCAGAGGGTGAGCTTGGCCTGAAAAGTGTAGGACCTCACTGAAGCATGACTAAAACACAGTCAACCCACTTAACTTTGTCATAGTTGGTTCACCAGACACACGTAAGTGAACTAGATTGAGTCCCAGAACTCAGATAGGAAACATCTGCCAGGCTGCTTTGTTATCACTTACCAAGGACTGTCACCTTCCCAGTAACAAAAGGCCTCTCTCACTGCCCAGCATCCTGCTTGTTTTCAACCAGACTCATGTTCTAATGCCTGTCAGTTTCAACACCCCACTTCCCACTACTGATCTCTGTTTTAGGCAGAATTCTTGTGGGTGCAAGTGAGAGAAACCCAACTCAAACTAGACTATGGTTAGAAGTATGGAAACCCAAGAGGTGTCTCTGACCTTAGGGTTGGCTGCATTCTGGGGCCTAAACTACCTTAAGATGAGTTTTTTTTTTTTTTTCCTTGCTATATCTTGTCTCTTCTCTTTGGTAGTCTTTAAGTAAGTAAATAAGTAAGTTCAGTCACTCAGTTGTGTCTGACTCTTTGCGACCCCATGAATCGCAGCATGCCAGGCCTCCCTGTCCATCACCATCTCCTGGAGTTCACTCAGACTCACGTTCATTGAGTCCGTGATGCCATCCAGCCATGGTAGTCTTTAACTTCAGTCTATATTTTTATAACCGCTTCTAGCAAAGAGTCAGAGATGACTGAGCGACCGACCCTTTCACTTTCTAGCACCAGCAAAAGAAGACTCTTCTTTTCCCAGAGACCATGTCTTAAATGTGATGGAGAAGGTCTGATTAGCCCAATTAGAGTTCCTGTTTCTTAGCAATGTATTTATCTGGTTTCCTCTTGGTCCCTGTTCTTGGAACAGTCTGGGATAATGCGATGGGGTTTATCCTCCTGGAAGGAAGTTGCTTTAAAATGGTGAAATCACAGTCTTTCACTCACGTGCCTCTCCCTTGACCAATTTCAGTGCCCACATGGATGGGTTGCTCTGAACAACCAGGTGCAACCATTGTACCGTAATTGTGTGTTTATGTGTCTCACTGAGCCTCTGTGTTAGACTCAGAGCTACAGCAGGGCAAAGAAGATCATAGTTTGTCCCTCCCACAAAGTCAGAAGGCCATGGTACAGTCTGGAGCTCATTTGTTTGAAAAGGGAAGGAAAGAGACTCCCTAAGCGCTGCAGCCTCATGGCTGTGTGCCGTGTGCTGTAACCACCAGCGCCAGTGGGGTCACCACCCCATCCGTCACACTGAGAAAGGATCCTGGCACAACCACTGGCCCCGCTGAGCTTGAAACTTCCCCAGCTGAAGCCTGAGGCTCAGTGTAGCTGTCGCCTGGGAGGTCTGCAGAGATGTGGCTCTGGCCAAACCACGTGCTCTGGCTTTTCATTGCCCGCCTCCCCACCCCCCCCCCCCCAACTGCCAAACTATGCCAGGGCACTGAAGTTTCTGAATATGGGTTAAGAGCATTCACCGTGACTCTCAGAGATGCACCCAGGTAAGGGTGCTGCACACCGACATGGCTTAGGTTCCAGGTTTTTTTTTTTATAACGTCCTTCCATTCCTTTTTTATAATGTCCCTCTCTTCCTTTTTATAACTGAACTTCGTTTATTGTTATTTAATAATTTTATTTATTTTTGGCTGTGCTGGGTCTTTGTTGCTCTGTGGGCCAGGGCGAGGGCTAGTTTTCTCTAGCTGCGGTAAGCGAAGACCACTCTTTTGTTGCGGTGTGCGGGCTTCTCATTGCGTTGGCCTCTCATGCTGTTTAGCATAGGCTCTAAAGCACAGGGTCAATAGTCGTGCTGCATGAGTTTAGATCCATGGCCCATGCGATCTTCCCAGTTCAGGGATCAAACTCATGTCTCCTGCATTGCCAGGCGTTGGCAGATTCTTTACCCCTGAGCCCCCAGGGAAGCCCCAAAACAAGCTTCCTTATTTTAAATTAATTTTAATATTACAGAAAAGTTGCAAAGATGGTATAATTCCCATACGTCCTTTGCCTGGCTTCTCCTCTTGTTGACATCTTATAATCATGATGAATTTTTCAGAACTAGGAGATTAATATTATTCTTTCCTAAAATACAGACTTCATTCAGATTTCAGTAGTTTTCTCACCAATATGATTTTTTTGTTACTGTACCAGGATATCACATTGTCTTTAACCAAGTTCCTTTGATTTATTCACAAAACTAATTCTCTTACATCAGTTGATAGTGTGGTAGATTAGTTGTCCTAATGGCCTTCATTGATGACCCCTCCCTGCATCTATGCTCCTTGCAATGTGAAATCATAGCATCTTATATAAAGAAGTGCTCTACCTCCCCATTCTTGAATCCGGCTGACATTTTGACCTGCTTTGGCCAATAAAATGCAGCAGATATGAAGATCTGCTTATTCCAAGCCTGGATCCCAAGAAGGCTTGGGTGCTACTGCTCCCTCTCTTGGACCCCAGCCTCCTTTATGAGAACAAGGGTGGGCTAACCTGCTGAACAGAGGAACTACATGAATGGGATAGGAGATACGTAGCTGTATACTGAAGCCATGATAGACAGTCAGGCCCCAGATCCATGAGCAAGTCCAGCCAACATCAGCTAAGCCTGTCTCATTGCAGAAGAGTCATTCAAATGGCCCATAGACTTGTGAGCAAAATAAATGTTTAAGATGGTGAGTCAGTTAAGATTTGTGGTTGTATTTATGTAAAGGTGTCATAGCAAGAGGGAGCTAATACAGATGGGAATGGATAGTGACCCAAAGTTCACTGTCACCAATAAGCTGAGTTAAATTCATTGAACTTTTCAGGTTGTAGGTCTTCTTGGGAGTGGTCTTAGACATTTGTAACTGGAGTTAATGAACACTTCTTTATAGAATCCCCTTCTCTGGATCTGAGTGGATTTGAATAGAAATTACATATGTGAAACAATATTTCTCTTGTCACACTGGGTAGTTCTGAGTGCTTTCCTAACCACAAGTTTCATGGGCTTGTGCATACTGATTGAAGTTGTGGGTCACTACAGTATGTCCCTGGATTTCTTTCTCTCTCATTCCAAGGACAAGAAATCTCTGCATACTTGCTCTAAGTTTTTGCTGCTTTGAGTATTTCCCAAATAAACTGTCTATATTGGCAGGGTTTTCTGCTGACTCTAGTGGATACAAGTCTGGAATTTAAATTTGATATCTTCAGCCATCTTAAACTTTTTTTTTTCCCCTTTCTTCCAGGGCAGACAATGGTCATTTTTAAAAAAGTGCTCTGAAAACTGTGGCGTGCTGCTTTGAGGGAAAACCAGTTACAAAGGGGCAGCCTATCCTCTCATATAAGGTCCATTAAACAGTTTTGCTTTCTCAGTCTTGGAGTTCAATTCTGATTCTCCTGGAGAAGGGTCTGCTTCTCTCCTTTACAAGGTCTCAAGCTTTCTCTCTGCCTTTTCCTCCTTCCTGGATTTCTCCTTCTTCCTACTGGAATGGTGGTAGTTTTCCCAGGATGACAGAAATGCAGGCGGTAGTCCCAAGTTTCTGCCATTCTCCCTCCAGAAACTCTCTTACCCCTGCCTCCCATGTAGGAGTTTCAGTATCTTGTGGATGCAGAAACAAGACAGCCATGTGTTTCTGAGCTCTGATCAGCAGCTGTTGTCTGGAGGTGACAGATGAGGAGGGGGACCTGGAGGGTAGCAGGCTTTCAGACACTCCTTCTGTGTGTGGTTCTCTGCCCAGCTTTTGAGACAACTATTCCCCTCCCAGTGCCTGAGTCTCTGGGTTTTTGTGAAATGAAGTGACTTGCCTCATTCCCTTCTTCCTCCCTTTCCAGTGCTCATTAGGAACACTTGTTCAGTTTTTGGTAACTTGAATACTTTTCCATCTTCCAAAATGTCTTGACACTGATCATTAATTTATTTATTAAAATATTTTAATGTATGTATATATTTGGCTGTGCCAGGTCTTAGTTGCAGCGTGTAGGATCTTTAGTTGCAGCATTCGAACTCTTAGTTGCAGCCTGTGGGATCTACTTCCCTGACCAGGGATTGAACCTGTGCCCCCTGCAGTGGAGCACACAGTCTTAGTCCCTGGGCCACCAGGGATGTCCCAACACTGCTTTTTACTATTATCTCTTACATTCTCTTAGTCCTTGTGAATCTTCTTTTCGAATGCATTATTAATTTTTATTAAACTTCAAAAGTACATAAATGCTTGACATTAATTTTCATGCCTTTTGTGCCTGTTAGTTAATAGTATATAAAAGCAATTAACATATTATTTACTATCACAGCCATAAAGTTGATGATAAAAAGACATATCAATATGAAGAAATATTGAATAAATATAATAAATCTTCTTAAAGGTAAAATGAAAATAAATACGCCCTCAGATGTAACTTATATAAAACTTGATGCTGCAGGGGTGGGTTTAAATTTTGATTTGATATCTTCTTTTATTTTAGTGGGTTTTGCAAGGGAGTTATGTTCACATTCCATCTGCCATGTTAGCCTGAAGTCTTCAGACTTTTTAGATTTTTATGAACATATATAAACTTGTTCTGCTGTAATTTTCTTCTTTAGGAAGTCTGTCTGGCTTTTTAAAAAGTCGCTTAATAAATTATTTCAAGAGAAAAAGGAGATGAAACTGTAGAGTTTAGAATTTTAAAACAAAATTATTTTTTATCTCTAAGAATTTGAGTAACTCTGTAAAGAATAGCAACAAAATGTAAACACCCCTGGGCACATCTAACATTTGATTATATACAGTTTTTGTTCAAGACAGCGGATTTTCTTTTCTTATTGATATTAGCACTCTCATTAACACAGTCATATTCATTATTCTCATCTTAATCACCCATTTTACCATTCTTGTGAGAAACAAAGAGTTTTTCTGAAACACAGGAAGTAGCTCTCATGGCTTCTTTTCCATAAACTTGATGTTGGCCATGATAGGGACAATATAAACAGTGTTTGTCCTATAACATATTAAGAATGTGACATTATAGTGAAGTCCTACCTAAGTTTTTGCGGGTGCAAATATTATTTAAATATATATATATATATATAAACTGGATCATAACACCTTGTGTTTTGCAAATGGCTTATTTCTCTTTATAGATTATGAACCCCTTCACATCAGTACATAAAGAACTAACTCTTTCTTTTTTTTTCTAAGATAGCTTCTCAAATGGTTTGCTATTCAAAACAATGTTGCAATAAACACGTCTTCATATACGTTTTTGCTCATCTGTTTATGTATTTCTGTTAGATATTTTTTCTGGAGTAGAATTACGAGTCACATGACCAGCACCCATTATATTTTGAGAGATAAGGCCAGATTGCCTTTCAAAAAACTATGAATTTATACTTTACATTTTTAGAATATTCATTATTTCATCTTTTCTTCAAAGCTATATTTATTTTCTCCTCCTGATCTTTGCCCATCTGATAAGAAAGACAGTATGGTCTTAGTTCACACTCTCGATTATCAGTGTGACCACGTTGCTATTCACTTCACCTCCGGTCTCCATACACAAGCCAACACTTTCCTCCCATTTCTGATGGTTGAAGAGTAAAGCTAGCTCTAAGGTTTGCAACAAAATCCGGATGTTTGTTCATTAAAGGGAATTGTTATTGAGAACACGGATGACCCCAAAGGCGTAAATCTTTTTTACCTCCTGATTCTGTCACTTTGGTAGTATTTCAGAAATATGCTAGTTCAGGACACAAATGCTCTCTCCCTAGTTCTCTCTGAGAAGAGTTTGAACTCTAATAATTGTCTCTAGCTAGAGGGAACCACACTTCTTTGACTTCCTTTCTTGTGCTTTAGTGCAATCTTTGGGAGTTTCTTTCTGTGTCACTTCCTTGTGATAGTCACTAGAGATATATTTTGATTCTTTCATTTTAGGCTTTTGAAGAGTTTGTACTCTTGACTGCTTTTCTCCCCCATGAGATGTGGCCATGGGATGCTTCCTTTTTACCTAAAGCCCTGTGAGAAGGGTTCTAAGGAAGAAAGAGTGGCCTGATGCCCAAGAAAGGGAAGCAAACTGGCTGAAATTGCCAGTGTCTTCAGATGAGAGCAAGGAAGTAAATTGGATGCCTATTATTAATCTCTTCACATTCTTTAGGTTTCACCTCTTACTTTAGCCATTCAGGCTTCAGTCTATTTTGGGAAGTGAAAATTGACTATATCTTACCTTGAACCTCTTGCTTCCTGTGCTGTGGTTTTTCTGAGGCTGTGGTGAATGTTGTAGGACATTGTAGGACCCCACTTCACACTAGCTTCTGGACTTATGGGGGAGTTTACACCCAGGGCACAACCTTGATCAATAAGGGATGGGTGCTGCCAGAGAGGAGAAGGCAATGGCACCCCACTCCAGTACTCTTGCCTGGAAAATCCCATGAACAGAGGAACCTAGTAGGCTGCAGTCCATGGGCTCATAAAGAGTTGGACACAATTGAGTGATTTCACTTTCACTTTTCACTTTCATGCATTGGAGAAGGAAATGGCAACCCACTCCATTGTTCTTGCCTGGAGAACCCAAGAGAGGGTGGGGCCTGGTGGGCTGCTGTCTATGGGGCTGCACAGTTAGACACGACTGAAGTGACAGCAGCCGCAGCTGCCAGAGAACTTTGTCTTCCTTTCTTCCCCTAGCTGGGTGGCCTGAGATGGATTTCATGACTACTTAGAAGGTTCTACCAGAATGAATTGGCATAGCAGTGGCCAGTGCATCTGCGGTCGGTTGAAAAATGATACCCCAAAGATAATCATGTTCTTACCCTGGAACATATGTTATCTTATGGCATAAGGGAATTTTCAGATATGAATGCACTGAAGATTTTGAGGTGAGTAGGTTTTCTCGAGTTATCTGGATGGACCAAATGTAATCAAAAGAGACTTTGTAAGAAGGAGGCAGTAGGGGACTTCCCTGGTGGTCCAGCGTTAAGACCGTGCTTCCACTGCAGGGGCGTGGATTCAGTCTCTGGTCGGGGAACTAAGATCCTGCATGCTGCATGGTGTAGCCAAAAGAAAAAATAAAAAAGAAGGGAGCAGTAGAATTAGAGATAATAGAAAGTATGATGATGGATACAAGAAGCTGGAGTTTTGTGGAAAAGGGGTCATGGAGCTAAGGAATACTGGCAGCATCTAAGTAGAATCTGAAAAAACAAAACAAAACAAAATAAAAAACCCAAGGGAATGGGTTCTGCTGTCAGAAGCTCCAAAATAAACCAGCCCTGTCAGCACCTTGATTTTAGCCTGTAAGACCCACCTCAGACATCTGACTTCAGGACCATGAGGTAATAAATTTCATTGTTTTAAGACACAGCAGTAATGGAAAACTAATAGATCATCTGTGTTTCATTCCCTCATCCCTTACTCTGTTCCTTGGGATCATATTCCCATATTAATTGCTTATACAGACACGTGTGTCTCAGAGTCTGCTTTAGGGGAACCCAGGCTAAAACAGGAAGTAATTAGATTTTCTCTGACAGTTCCTACAGTTTGTTTTCTTAAAAATCATATTTGCTTGGTCTGTCTTAAATCCCATCAAAGATGGCTATTGGCCAAGGAAAGAAAGGAAAGAAGGCAAGGAGGTCTCAACTGAAAGATACTAAAGTATCTTCAAGGATCAGAAGGAGGCAGGAACTGCAAGTGCCTACCCAGAGTATGTGTCCATGTCTGGGAATTGAAGATGAGGTCCCAGTACTGGGGGAGATAGTGTGTGTGTGTGTGTGTGTGTGTGTGTGTGTGTATTGGAGAGCATCGTCAGGGTCTAATTAGGAAAACAGATAAAAAATACCTTCATATATTTCCAGTGAATGAAATTTAATGCTGGGAGTTGTCTATGCAGGTGACAGAGGAGCTGAGAACCAGACAGGGGCCGGAGAGGTGACCCAGAAATTGGAAAGATCAGGAGACCACTACATCCTTAGGCTGGAGAACAAAGTGAGGAAGGTGCTATTGCAGTCCATGGGCTGGGACCAGCAGAAAGGAAGTGGAATCAGAGTGGGGCTCTTTGCTAGGACTGACTCTCTGAGGAAGCACAGCCATTTATTTCTGAAGAGGACATTGAAGGTCAAGTGACATGAGGAGAATTATTCTGGCTTCTCCCCCCAGCCCCTTTCTGGTCCCCATTTAGCGCCCTAATTGGCCAAACCCAAAGAAGCCAGCTTGCTGAAATACAGGACAGGTGGGATAAGAATGAATCTGACAGCAAACAGACCTGGGACTGGCCTAGAGCATCCTGCCGAAGAGTCTATGAAGAGACCCCCATGAGAGAAAGAATCCATTTTAAACAATGGATTGTGGAAACCAATTTCAGATTGGTGCCAACTGGGCAAATTTTTTTCTTTCTTTGTCTCTTCTTCCTTTCCATTCTCTAAGCCCTGAGAGATCAGAAACTGTGGCCATTAAGTAGGACAGGATTTTGGAGATGCTGATGGAATAAAGAAGGAACAACCTATCTTTCCTTTTCCACTGCTGGTTTCCCACCTATCATGGGTTAGAGCTATGGAAGGTAGAAGTGTTTCAACTCTGAAAGAAGATTAAGTTTTTGGTTATTACATAAAACACACCTCAGTTACTGAGACAAGTCTATTTTAGGTAGTACTGACATAACTGGAGGATGTTATCTGAGGAAAGCTAGATAACCTATGGTGGATGAGTGCTAAGTCGCTTCAGTTCAGTCAGTTCAGTCGCTCAGTCATGTCCGACTCTGCGACCCCATGAATCGCAGCACGCCAGGCCTCCCTGTCCATCACCAACTCCCAGAGTTCACTCAGACTTATGTCCATCAAGTCAGTGATGCCATCCAGCCATCTCATCCTCTGTCGTCCCCTTCTCCTCCTGACCCCAATCCCTCCCAGCATCAGAGTCTTTTCCAATGAGTCAACTCTTCACATGAGGTGGCCAAAGTACTGGAGTTTCAGCCTTAGCATCATTCCTTTCAAAGAAATCTCAGGGCTGATCTCCTTCAGAATGGACTGGTTGGATCTCCTTGCAGTCCAAGGGACTCTCAAGAGTCTTCTCCAACACCACAGTTAAATAGCATCAATTCTTCGGTGCTCAGCCTTCTTCACAGTCCAACTCCCACATCCATACATGACCACAGGAAAAACCATAGCCTTGACTAGACGGACCTTAGTCGGCAGAGTAATGTCTCTGCTTTTGAATATGCTATCTAGGCTGCTCATAACTTTCCTTCCAAGGAGTAAGCATCTTTTAATTTCATGGCTGCAATCACCATCTGCAGTGATTTTGGAGCCCCCCAAAATAAAGTCTGACACTGTTTCCACTGTTTCCCCATCTATTTCCCCTCTTATCCAACTCTATGTGACCCTATGGACTGTAGCCTGCCAGGCTCCTCTGTCCACGGGGATTCTCCAGGCACGAATATTGAAGTGGGTGGCCATGCCCTCCTCCAGGGGATCTTCCTGAGCCAGGCATTGAACCTACATCTCTTATGTCTCCTGCACTGGCAGGTGGGTTCTTTACCACTAGCACCACCTGGATAACCTATGGGGCCTACCCTAATTGTGAGAAAAGAACAGAATTTATTTGAAGCTTTCTCATTCCATCTGTGCCTGGGAAGCTTTGTGAACTGCTCCCTTTGAATCTTTTCTCACTTAGCTAGAGGTCACAAGAAAGATTCTACACTCCTCCCTTTACACTCACTGGTGGGTTAGGGCCAAAGATTGTGTAACCGTTTTTGTTTTTAGTTTTGTTTTAACTACCTCCACTGTAGGAAGTCAAGTGTGGGAATGACTGGCATCCATTATTTTGGAGCTTCAGCCACAACTTAGATTGTAGCATTTTCTTTTTAAAATTTATTCATTTTTAATTGGAGGATAATTGCTTTTGAGTATTGCATTGGTTTCTACCAAACATCAACATGAATCAGTCTTGGAAATGTTTGCCCATGTCCCCTCCCACTTGACTCTTTTACCATTCTTTATATCCATTCTTGAAATAATTATGTTTTTAGTTTCAGCAGGAAAAAAAAGGAGTGTATGGGATGTGTTTAGTTATGAAGGTATAAGGAAAACTCTATCGCTATACAAATCGCTTTCAGTGATTGTTGAAATTCATGTCCCTTGTACATGGACACTTGTCTGGAATGATGAAGAACTCTGGTATGAGGCACCTCTGCTCCCCAAACTAATAACGTAATCTTAGATGAGCACTGGAACAAGTCAGCTTGAAAGCAGAGTTGCAAGCCAATGAGAAAAATGTTGTGCAGCAAAGAAACGTGTTTTCTGAACTCCCCTCTGATTTTGGAACAGAGACTTTCATAAGCCCATAACTGACAGTGTATCACAGCAAAGGATGGACATTTAAAGACCCCAGTTAGACATACAGGAGCTGAAACTACTGAAGAGTAGTTTTCTCTTCTTCCTGAAGAGAAAATGCAGTCCAATCTTAGATGAAAAGTGTGGAGGCCTGGGACATATTAGGAGGGTCTTTGAAAGAAGAGAGCTTACCCCATTATCAGGCAAGGAAGAAATTTTCAAGCTAGGAGTTGGGATACTAAAGCAGACTCGGGAAACCCGAGGGAGGGAGTGGGAAGGGGCATGAGAAAGGATCCAGAAAGTGAAGATAAAATCTATAGAGTAGGTGACCACACCTCAGAGACTCAGTGACTTTGGGGAGGAGAAAGGAATGTCAGGAGACTGTGTTGGTGTTTACCCCAATACTTTTCTCTGCCTTTAAACAAGAGCAGCTGCTCCCCCTCCTTGAGCAAGCACACCTGAAGCCTGTCTGCTCTCAAGGGAAGCCGTGCCTGTGTCTGAGGCTGGGCAATCTGGGTGCAGTGGGGTGAGTGTGGTCAGTGATGCTGGAAGAAAGAAGAGTGTCTAGAGAAAGAAATGGTGATCCTCTAGTAGAAAGATGTGAGCACTTCGATAGATTTGCATCCAACCAACATGTTGTTGGGTAGCCTCTTGCTCTGAAGAAACAGATTCCTGTTGTTAATTTTATCCCGCTTTCTGGGAAGGGCAGGTTGTGTGCAGTACGCTCAGAAGCCAGCAAATATCACTTCTAGGAATGCAAAGCTAGTCAAGCTAGCCAAGGAGAGAAAGGAAGCAAGATGACACACATGTACACAATTGCCAGGGAAGGAAATGTGTGCAGAGCCCTCAGGAGATGGGAGCAGTGTGGTCAGTGGTGGTGCAAGAGGATTATGCAAAGGACTGTGACATGTGAGAAGGATTGTGCATGACTGTGACATGTCATGCATGGGCCATGTGATAAAAGGGAAAGATTTGGAAGGACCCCACAACAAAGAGCAGAGGAGCCTCGAGACTCTGCCAGCTCCTGCCACATGCACACTATTGAGGGCATGGCAGTGCATCAGCACTCGTCACTCCCGTCCATATGGCCTGCATCACACTGATGCAGAGGAGCTACAGCAACTCTATGTCTAGAGGATATTTGCTGAGAGCTGATGTGATGGGAAAAACTGATGCCTGTTCAGCTCCATCTGAAACCTTCAGTATGGATCTCCCCCTTGTAGTGACCCAGAACACTTAGTGGTTCTAATGTTGCTCCCAATCCCATCTAGAGAATACGTCCAAAACCAGAAATTTAGGTGCTTGACAAACAGGGGGATATGGGACATGGGACAGGAAAACCCTCCTGCCTTTACTTGGTGTGACCAGAGAGAAAGAACTTGAGATTATTTCTCAGAGCTGGGATATGTGGAAATGGCCATGTGTACCGTCTCTGTTACATGAGCAACAAAAACCATGTTTTCTAAAGCTATCTCCCTATTCCTACTTCCTTCTTGAAAGGAAGACTATGACAAACTTAGACAGTGTATTAAAAATCAAAGACATCACTCTGCTGACAAAGGTCTGTATAATCAAAGCTATGGTTTTTCCAGTAGTCATGTATGAATGTAAGAGTTGGACCATAAAGAAGGCTAAATGCCGAAGAATTGATACTCTTGAATTGTGGTGCTGGGTAAGACTCTTGAGAGTCCCTTGAATGGCAAGGAGGTCAAATCAGTCAATCCTAGGGGAAATCAACCCTGAACACTCATTAGAAGGACTGATGCTAAAGCTGGAGCTCCAATACTTTGGCCATCGGATATGAAGAGCTGATTCATTGGAAAAGACCCTGATGCTGGGGAAGACTGAAGGCAGGGGGAGAAGGGGGCGGCAGAGGATGAGATGGTTGGATGGCATCACCAATTCAATGGAAATGAACTGGGGTTAACCTCAGGATATGATGAGGGACAGGGAAGCCTGGTGTGCTGAAGTTCATGGGGTCGCAGAGAGTAGAACACAACTTAGTAACTGAACAACTCCCTACCCTATAACTCACATTGCTATTAAAAAAAAAAAAAAAACACACACACACAAGTAATATTCTACTTCAATTTTGATTTCTAAAGAAGACCCAAAATATGGGTGTCACCAAGACTTTTATCAGTTTCATTGCTCTTTGACATTATAGCACACACTATCTCCATAATCTGAGCATCAGCAAATGTTATCTGATGTTTATAGGTGGTGCTGAAACCATAGTTTTCCATTCTCTTACCCTGACTTGAACTATAGTTAGTAATTAATCTCTGAAAGATCAGATGCATTGCTTCTAGAGAACGTGTGTCCTAATTTGAGTGATTCAGAAGCACAGGCAGAAAAAGTCAAAGGTTATTTTGTAATTAATAGCAATTTATGTATACTTAATATTACATTGGACACAGATTTCCTTTGCTGTTTTAAAAACATTTTCATACACAAGTCTAGAAATGCATTTGGCCCAACTCTGAAAAATAGACACTGAAGAATTTAGAGCAGATAGCTAGGCAGTATTTGAATTTAAGTCCTGCCTTAATCTGGGGAGAGGAAAGGCCTGTCTCCAGCATGATCTGATACAGAAAAAGAGGTAAGGGGGGATCTCTTCTGAGTAATTCTACTGAGGGCTCACTCTCTTTGTCTATATTTGTGAGTCATATGATTCACTAGGCTGGTAGTGAAATCATTAGGAAAATGCTCTGCTTGGAAAATTCTCTATATCAACTTATTTTTGTTGTTCAAATAGATAAAGCAATTAAACTGCTATTAGAGGTAGCTGGCTTTCTAATTTCAATTTGTCAAAAGTAATCTCTTTCATGTTATACAAACATACATACAAGTATAAACCTGCCAAAAGTATTTTAAATAATTTAAAAATTAGCTAATCATTTTTGAAATTATTTTAAAACTAAAAGTCCCCCAGGAGTGACTACAAACTTGCAAATTAGATCTTAAAGGGGGTTAAAAAAAAAATCTCAGTAAGGTCTCAAACCACAAGAGACAATTTTTTTAACTCCAAAATTCATCTGGCTTTTATAAGCATTTGAAAAAAATTTTTTTTCTTTTGGGGATTTCCATATAAGACACTATATTCTCATATTGCATTTTGCATGTATTTTTAGACACAGTATGGCAGCTTTGGTGAAGTATGAAAGGAACTAAATATTTTTAAACTTTTCAAGAAAAATTTTTTGTGGGGGAAAAAGAAGGGAATTTTTAAGTCTGCTTTTAGATTTCTCTCAAAAGTAGATCCAAGATAAAAGGGAGAATTAAGCATAACTGGGAACTCAGATAGTGAGGCCTTGTTAATTTAATGCTAACTTACCTTCCACAGTAGGGTCAGCACCTGTTTTCCCATGTTCTCTGGTGCATCAGACACCAGAGACCCAGGTTTGATCCCTGGGTTCAGAAGATGCCCTGGAGAAGGGAATGGCAACCCACTCCAGTATTCTTGCCTGGAGAATTCCATGGATAGAGGAGCCTGGTGGACTATAGTCTGTGGGGTTGCTAAGAGTCAGACACAGTTGAGTGACTAACACTTCCCGCGTTAGGGCACATTGATTGCAAGCAATAGATACTGATTCTTTCTCACTTAAGCATATAAGGACTTTGTAGGAAGGATTCTGGAGCTTTTACACATTCCAAGGAACTGTTGAATCCCTAGGCCTCTGGAAGGACAGGAGCTGGAACAAGTCCATGGGTTTGTCAGGAATCCACTGACCATCTCACAGTGCCCTTGGAAAAACCCAGCCCTAATGACTTCCATCTGTTTTCCTGCTGTTGTAGATAGATGGAGCCTCCCAGGAAAGACAATCCAATTAGTCTGGCCTGGATCACATGCCCTTTTTCCAGTGTCCATGGGACCAAAGAGTGGGCAGGGGTTTGATTTTTCAGATGGAAAGGAGAGGTTGTTGACAGGACACGGGGGAAGGGAGGCTGCCCAGCATGCTCAGTGCTGTGGCAAAGCAGACCATGGGATGGAGTTTTACATCCTGCTGTCCCTCAAGCTGGGCTTCCCCAGTGGCTCAGTGGTAAGAAATCCACCTGCAATGCAGAACTCACAGGAGATATGGGTTCGATTCCTGGGTCAAGAAGATCCCCTAGAGGAGGGCATGGAAACTCATTCCAATATTCTTGCCTGAAGAATCAATCCCATGGACAGAGGAGCCTGGTGGGCTACAGTCCATAGGGTTGCAAAGAGTCAGACATGACTGAAGCAACTAAGCACTCACCCTTAAGCCATATCACCTAACATGATGTCAACACGATTGCAGGTACAAAGACAATGTTCAGATTAAAAATCTGATTCTTTGCCATGCTTTTTATGTTCTTCTGATGTTTCTGTGTAGATTCTCAGTTGAACATTCTGAAAGGAAAGGCGCTGAGCTGAAGGAAAGGCACAGATTAGGAAAGCTGGGTGGTCAAAGACTGCTGTGATGTCTCTTTCTTCTTTCTTAGATGGACATCCTTCATTGTCAGAAGAATTTAAAAAGAAATGAGTCCAATCTACTTTCTATTTATTTTACACCATAATTATAATAATAATGCACTCTATAATTCATGCAGATTATCTGCAAATCTTAATAAGAGGAACTGGAAAGCAGTGCAATCAACATTCTATATATACTTACCTTGACACTGGGAATTACCATGCATTTAAGTGTAATGACATAAACTGCTCCTGTCTGATTATAGCAGCATAATGAGATGGCTTCTATATCTGACATGCATTTAATTAAGAGAATGTGTCAATGATAGGGACATAGGAAATAATTTAGATGATAAATGATAAACATTGACATTACAAACAAATTTATTTTTATACATTCCCCATCTTTTCTCCATTCTATCCAGAGTTCTGAGGTTCTTGTCTTATGTAAAGAATAGTCTTGCAAAATAATTATATTTCTTTTAGAAGTCCCCATGATTTCCCTGATTTATAGGCAGAGGTGGATTTGCTTTGAAGCAAATAAAACTGTAGTTTCAGTACCCTTCACTTATCTGGGCTCCTTCCTAGCTCCTGTTTTCAACTTTGTATTTTTGTAGAATTGTTTTCCTTAAAAGATAATTCCTCTAATTTTTATCACTTTAGGCATCAGAAACCCTGGATCTACCCTGTTTTTAGATTTTATGTATCTAACCAACCCAGTGTTAGCCATCCCCTCAACCACACCCTGATTCTGTTTCAGGCTGCATCAACCCAGATTTGGATCACTGTACTGTCAATGGTTTTGTCAAGAAATCCAATAAACATCAAGAATTTTTGTTAGTGTATTTTTTGGATGATGTTTACTGAAGATATGGAGTGGAGGAACATGGTGGGAGGATTGAGTAGGAATAACGGCACCCCACTCCAGTACTCTTGCCTGGAAAATCCCCTGGGCGGAGGAGCCTCATAGGCTGCAGTCCATGGGGTTGCTAAGAGTCCGACAGGACTGAGCGACTTCACTTTCACTTTTCACTTTCATGCATTGGAGAAGGAAATG
Source organism: Redunca redunca (assembly GCA_006410935.1). Lineage (NCBI taxonomy): Eukaryota > Metazoa > Chordata > Mammalia > Artiodactyla > Bovidae > Redunca > Redunca redunca. Next base: position 102,292 of record SJYQ01004513.1, read on the forward strand.
GCAACCCACTCCAGTGTTCTTGCCTGGAGAATCCCAGGGACGGGGGAGCCTGGTGGGCTGCAGTCTATGGGGTCACACAGAGTCGGACACGACTGAAGTGACTTAGCAGCAGCAGCAGCAGGTGTCCTATATTATGTAACATAGAGCCCCCTGGTGGCTTTGACAATAAAGAATCTGCCTGCAATGCAGGAGACACGGGTTCCATCCTGGGTTGGAAAGATTCCCTGGAGAAGGAAATGGCAACCCACGCCAGTATTCTTGTCTGAAGAATCCCGTGGACAGAGGAGCCTGGCAGGCTACAATCCACGGGGTGGAGAAGAGTCAGACACGACTAACATACAAACCTTACTATGTAACATAGAGCGTGGTTCTATGTAGCATGAGAGATGGTTCTATCAAACATCAAAAATGGACCCAGCATGCTGTATGCACCACTAGGAAGGACCCTGAGTCAGACTCAGTATGGGTCAATCAAGACGAATGGCCATGGACAACCCAGAAATTAACTCTGCTACCATAAAACCTGAGACTGCAAGCCATGTGCTTCTCCTGGGCTGCCTTACCCTACTGCTCTCTGCCCAGGCACCCCTTCCCAATAAAGTCTTTTGCTTTGCCAGTTAAAAAAAAAAAAAAGAAAAAAGAATCACATTCCATACAGTTATCTATTTGTTTAAAAATGGTTCACACAGTTGCCTACTAGAAACAGTTCAGTATCATTCTAATATATGCATGGAAATAAGCACCTTACCAAGAACCTACGGCCTTAATTAACTATACCTGCAAAGTCTCTTTTGCCTTGTAAGATAATAATCACAAGCATGATATGTAATCATGTTCATAGCCCCAATTTTAATTTAATCATACTATGCACTAAATTATGGCATCACTGATTTGATGGACATGCATTTGAGCAACTCCAGGAGTTGGTGATGGACTGGGAAGCCTGGCGTGCTGCAGTCCATGGGGTGGCAAAGTTGGATACAACTGAGCCACTGAACTGAACTGATAGTTGAAATGGCATGAGAACATAGCAGCATGACACTGAATAATTAGTCAATTCAATCAGAAAAGAATCAAGATTGAAATTTATGAGTTGACCAGGAAGTTGTATCAAGATTATCAAACACACCAAGAAACTTAATGACTAGGGTGAAAAAAAAATCGTACTAGATAACTTACATTAACTAGACTTCTTTCTTGGCCTCACCCCTACCAAGACTCTGCTGCTGTTTCTTCGCTCTTGCCTCTGCTTCTCTGTGTCCTCTTCCTTCTTTTAAATTTCCCCAGAGGTCTTCAAACTCCTTTGCCCTCTTTTGCAGAATGACCCAGCTTTTTCACTACTCCTACCCCTGGCTTGTTGCTCACTCATCACAGGACCTAGAACATGAGGCCACATTTAACAGGTTTCTTAATCTTAGAAAACACTTGAATGAAAATCTTTTACTTGAATGTGTCCTCTGGTGTCTCAAATCTCACTAAAATGTGCAATGCTTGCACCAAGAGGAGTTTTGAGAGCTGAAATATTCTTTACCTCCAAATTTTACACGCATGTTTTCACATTTGAAGGGGCTTCCCTGATGGCTCAGGTGAAAAATAGATCTGCCTGCAATGGTGGAGACCTGAGTTCGATCTATGGGTCAGGGAGATACCCTGGAGAAGGGAATGGTAACCCACTCCAGTATTCTTTCCTGGAGAATCCCAAGGACATAGGAGCTTGGCGGGCTACAGTCTATGAAGTTGCAAAGAGTGAACATGACTGAACGAATAACATTTCACTTTCTTTTCACATTTGAACCATATTTAATTGGAAAAAAAAACACTTGGCATTGGATGGTTTGCTGCCAGATTACTGTCTTATCTGTTCATCATCTAACTTAGCAGTAGTAGCTCATAGTAGAAGCTCAGTAAACAAATGCTGAATGCTTATTGAATGATATTATCACTTTAATAAGAGGTGGCATTATTGACATCTGCCTTTTTAGTATGGCTTGATACAGAAGCTGCAGGAAATACAAACTGACTGGGCCGTTTCCTCCAGGGAGTTTCTGGAATCTGTATAGATTAGAAGAACGAAGAAATGAAAAGAAAACCAAGCCAGATTAATCTATTTACAACTTAAGTGATTACTGACAGGGGCATTTTGAGCTAGCTCTTACTATTGACACGTCTGTGTGCATATTGCTTTGTAAGCAATGTTTTCTAGCTTTGGAATTTTCATAAAAACATAGATTCTGTAGAAAAATAATCTAACTTTTCAGAATCATTTTTTATATTGCACATGAGGAAATACAGAGAAAGAATATGTAAAATAATAAAGAACAGATTTATGGCACAGACAAAAGCTAACAAGTCTCAGTTCATTTCAAATATTCTGAATCTTACTGAATATTATCATACAAGGAAAGACAATTTTTCAAAATAGCAATGGAAGAAACAATGTATTTTTAGGTTCCTGAAATGGTTTTCTATGTTGTAGCGCTTCTGGCTAGAAATAAATAGTAACTTATATTTTCCTTTTAATTAGTGCCAGTTCTCAAAGAAGAGACATATTTTCTGGTTCCATTAATGTATCCCATTAATATCCTTTATCATTGTCATCTCATCCTTTGAGGTGTCATTGTTGCTCTTCATTCGCTTAGTTGTGTCTGACTATTTGTGACCCCATGAACTGCAGCACTCCAGGCTTCTCTGTCCTTCACTGTCTCCTGAGTTTGCTCAAACTCATGTCCATTGAGTTGATGATGCCATCCAACCATTTCATCCTCCATCACTCTCTTCTACTGCCCCTAGTCTTTCCCAGCATCACGTTTTTTTTTTCAAATGAGTCAGCTTATCACATCAGGTGGCCAAAGTATTGGAGCTTCAGCTTCAGTATTAGTCCTTCCAGATATTCAGGGTTGATTTCCTTTAGGGTTGACTGGTTTGATCTCCTTGCTGTCCAAGGAACTCTTAAGAGTCTTCTCCAGCACCAGAATTTGAAAGCATCAATTCTTCCAGTGCTCAGCCGTCTTTATGGTCCAGCTCTCACATCCATACATGATACTAGAAAAACCATAGCTTTGAATAGACAGATCTTTGTTGACAGAGTGATGTCTCTGCTTTTTAATATGCTGTCTAGGTTTGTCATAGCTTTTCTTTTAAGGAGCAAGTGTCTTTTAATTTTGTAGCCACAATCACTGTCCACAGTGACTTTAGAATCTAAGAAAATGAATTCTGCCATTTTTTCCACTTTGTCCCTATCTATTTGCTATGAAGTGATGGGACCAGATGCCATGATCTTAGTTTTTTGAATGTTGAGTTTTAAGCCAGCTTTTTAACTTTCCTCTTTTAGCCTTATCAAAAGGCCTTTTAGTTCCTCTTCACTTTTTGCCATTGGAGTGATATCATCTGCATATTTCAGGTTGTTGCTATTTCTCCCAGAAATCTTGATTCCAGCTTGTGATCTAGCCCAGTATTTCACATGATGTACTCTGCATATAAATTAAATAAGCAGAATGACAGTACACAGCCTTGACGTATTCTTTTCCCTATTTGGAACCAGTCTATTGTTCCATGTCCAGTTCTAACTGTTGTTTCTTGTCCTGCACACATATTTCTCAGGAGGCAGGTAAGGCAGTCTGGTATTCCTATCTCTTTATGAATTTACCACAGTTTGTTGTGATCCACACAGTCAAAAGCTTTAGTGTAGTCAATGAAGCAGAAGTAGGCGCTTTTCTGGACCTCCTTCAAATTAACTGGGGCCAACTCTGATTCAGGTTAATAGGAATAAGCTATTCAGGGACGAATCCTCTGACTGGTGTGTCTGAAGCTTCTATGTCATGTCTTAGATTGGGTTTTGTCATAGCCACTTCACAAAGGTGTTATTGTCACACTACCGAAAGACCTCATTTAAAAGGCTATTGAAGAGATGGATAAAGGCACCAACTTAGTACTTTAGTCACAATCTTAGTATAAACCATTTCCTTAAATAAGTTTCTAAGACTAGTTGTCTACTCTTTGAGCCCAATGTCAGTAGCCCTGGTAGCTCAGATGGTAAAGAATCTGTCTGCAATCCACTAGACCTGGGTTCGATCTCTGGGTCTGGAAGACCCCTTGGAGAAGGGGACTGCAACCCACTCCAGTACTCTTGCCTGGAAAATCCCACGGACAGAGGAACCTGTCAGGCTACAGTCTATGGGGTCGCAAAGAGTTGGACACGACTGAGTGACTAACACTTTCATTTTCATATTTCAGAGCCCAATGTCATCATTTCAGAGAGACAACATTAACACCAGAGTTTTCCATGACTTGGGAGCAGCTTTTTTGTCTCAGCAGATGTCATATGGCATGAGAGTTAATAGAATACAATATAGATTAAAAGAAAAACATATATATTTTTCTTTCTTTAACATGTTTCTGCGACACTGTTCATTGCAGTTCCATCTCCCCTTCCTCCTTAAGAAGTTCAGTCATCGTGTTTTTTGTTAGCATAGACAGGAACTGAAAATCTGAACTTAAAATATTTTTTTAAATATAAATTTATTTATTTTAATTGGAGGTTAATTACTTTACAATATTGTATTGGTTTTGCCATACATCAACTTGAATCTGCCATGGGTATACACGTGTTCCCCATCTTGAACCCCCCTCCCTCCTCCTTCCCCGTACTGTCCCTCTGGGTCATCTCAGTGCACCAGCCCCAAGCATCCAGTATCATGCATCGAACCTGGACTGGTGATTCGTTTCATATATGATATTATACATGTTTCAATGCCATTCTCCCAAATCATCCCACCCTCTCCCTTTCCCACAGAGTCCAAAAGCCTGTTCTATACATTTGTGTCTCTTTTGCTGTCTCACATACAGGGTTATTGTTACCATCTTTCTAAATTCCATATATATGCTGTAGTATACTGCTTTAGTATTTTTCTTTCTGGCTTACTTCAATCTGTATAATAGGCTCCAGTTTCATCCACCTCATTAGAACTGATTCAAATGTATTCTTTTTAATGGCTGCATAATACTCCATTGTGTGTATATAGCACAGCTTTCTTAGCCATTCATCTGCTGATGGACATCTAGGTTGCTTCCATGTCCTGGCTATTATAAACAGTACTGCAATGAACACTGGGGTACACGTGTCTCTTTCAATTCTGGTTTCCTTGGTGTGTATGCCCAGCAGTGGGATTGCTGGGTCATAGTGCTAAGTCACTTCAGTCGTGTCCGACTCTGTGGGAGCCCATAGATGGCAGCCCACCAGGCTGCCCTGTCCCTGGGATTCTCCAGGCAAGAACACTGGAGTGGGTTGTCCTTTCCTTCTCCAATGCATGAAAGTGAAAAGTGAAAGTGAAGTCGCTCAGTCATGTCCGACTCTTAGCGACCCCATGGACTACAGCCTACCAGGCTCCTCCATCCATGTGTCATAAGGCAGTTCTATTTCCAGTTGTTTAAGGAATCTCCACACTGTTCTCCATAGTGGCTGTACTAGTTTGCATTCCCACTAACAGGGTAAGAGGGCTCTCTTTTCTCCACACCCTCTCCAGCATTTATTGCTTGTAGACTTTTAGATCGCAGCCATTCTGACTGGCATGAAATGGTACCTCATTGTGGTTTTGATTTGCATTTCTCTGATAATGAGTGATGTTGAGCATCTTTTCATGTGTTTGTTAGCCATCTGTATGTCTTCTTTGGAGAAATGTCTATTTAGTTCTTTGGCCCATTTTTTGATTGGGTCGTTTATTTTTCTGGAATTGAGCTGCATAAGTTGCTTGTATATTTTTGAGATTATTTGTTTGTCAGTTGCTTCATCTGCTATTATTTTCTCCCATTCTGAAAGCTGTCTTTTCACCTTGCTTATAGTTTCCTTTGTTTCCTAAAAAATTTTTAAGGACAGATTGACAGGAACTGGATTTAGTATTATGAGACATCGTTAGTTTGGGATAATATGTTCCTTGAAAAAGTCCATGTAGCCTCAGACTTTTGTAAGAATTCATTTTATAAATTCAAAGTACATAAAGCAAACATTAAAAAAATCTTATTTTTTCTTTACCTTGTCTTTCTTGTTATTATAGTAGTTAAAAAAAAATGAGGGCAGCCTCCATTAATTGCTTAACCTATTGATGTAGCCATAGTTGTATCATTGATTTCCAATTTTCAGGAAAACCATTCCTGCTCGTAGTGGAAGCCCAAATCTGTTCATTTATTTTTGTGTGTACTCCAGAGAGGTGGATGAGCCCACTGATCCAGTGGTGCACCAGCTGGTAAATATTTAATATTTATCACTGAAATTATGTCAGGTTTGAATATTGACAGTCACTGGCATCAATGGTCTGGTATGGCCTGTGATACATAACACGTGTCCTGTGGGCTACAGTTCATTTCATCTTTGTAGACTGACTTCTTTGCTATGTTGTAGTTTTGCAACATAATTTTCCAGATAGCTGTCCTGCAGTCCAGATTTGAATTTCAGTTAATCTTGATGCCTTTTGATGGAAGGATTATGTAAAGGACATTTGGTCTTTACACTTTTGCACTATTTGAATATCATGAAAACTTTAACATCCTTAAGTGTACTTGAGAATTACTGACCTTTATAATTGTCATAACAACTGTGCCTTCTCGTGCTTTGTCTTACTCGAGATAATTTGCTGTACCAAGAGGAAGATTCTGCCTTCAGATTTCCACCATGGCAAGAAACGTTTTGCTATGAGCCACTAAGGTCATTCACATTTAAGTTTTTAAATCTTAGCTTTCATTTTGAGATCCTTGGCGGTCTGCCTGGACTCAGTCTTTGAAGCCATAGTTATCTTCTCAGTCACCATATACCTTCTGGCTCCTTCAGTTCAGTTCAGTATAGTCACTCAGTCATGTCTGACTCTTTGCGACCCCACAGACTGCAGCATGCCAGGCCTCCCTGTCCATCACCAACTCCCAGAGTTTACTCAAACTCATGTTCATTGAGTCGGTGATGCCATACAACCATCTCATCCTCTGTTGTCCCCTTCTCCTTTTGCCTCCAATCTTTCTCAGCATCACAGTCTTTTCCAATGAGTCAGTTTCTTCACATCAGGTGGCCAAAGTATTGGAGTTTCAGCTTCAGCATCAGTCCTTCTAATGGTCATTCAGGACTGATTTGTTGGATCTCCTTGCAGTCCAAGGGACTCTCAAGAGTCTTCTCCAACACCACAGTTCAAAAGCATCAATTCTTCAGCACTCAGCTTTCTTCACAGTCCAACTCTCACATCCATACATGACTACTGAAAAAACCATAGCTTTGACTAGATGGACCTTTGTTGGCAAAGTAATGTCTCTGCTTTTTAATATGCTGTCTAGGTTGGTCATAACTTTTCTTCTGAGGAGCAAGCGTCTTATAATTTCATGACTGCAATCACCATTTGCAGTGATTTTGAAGCCCCCCAAAATAAAGTCGGTCACTTTTCCCACTGTTTCCCCATCTATTTGTCATGAAGTGATGGGACCAGATGCCGTGATCTTACTTTTCTGAATGTTGAGTTTTAAGCCAACTTTTCCACTCTCCTCTTTCACTTTCATCAAGAGGTTCTTTAGTTCTTCAAGGGAGCATGAATACCTATAAGTAGTGGAGACGGTTCCCCTGAAAACTCATGTCCTGTTGGACTGGTTCTGGTCTGCTAGAATTCTAACTTCAAGATCAAGGGCTTTTTGTCCCTTGTGCCAATTGCTGTCTTTTACTCTTGGCTTTGGCAGTAGCCTTCTGTCTCTTGGACTTTTGAGCCTCATTTTTTCCCAGTGGTTTATCATCAGGTATCCACTTGCCTCTGAGTATACACAACTCTACAGTTCCCATTTCAACCTAGGGAATCTGATCCTGAGCAAAGCCAAATCACCAAACCAGGTTTAATCATAAACCTGGTTGAGTTGGATCAGGAGTCTGTTTAAGAGGAAAAAAATCATATACTGTTTGACTGTTTCTATGTTCTTTACAACAAAACAGGTATAAGACCCCTGCTTTCTGGTTAGGGGGTCCAGATGTTCTGTGCTATTATAGCAGTGTTTATACTTCCATTTGAAAATTGTGAATTAATATTAACTACAGCTTATCAGGCTTCCCAGGTGGTGCTAGTGGTAAAAAACTCACCTGCCATTGCAGGAAACATAAGAGACATGGATTCAATCCCTGGGTCAGGAAGATCCCCTGGAGGAGGACATGGCAACCCATTCCAGTATTATTGTCTGGAAAACTAATCCTATTATTTCTTTCATCTCTAGGGGAAATCCATGAGAGTCTAAGAGAAATAGGGTCACTAAACAAAGTTTTGGCTGGTTATACTTGTGAAATGGATAGAAAATTTGAAACAGTGCAATAATTCTGCCTATTGTGTGTTTAGCTTATCAAGTGCATTTTAAAAGAAAAATGGCTTTTTCCATAATTTTAATCAGGTATTATTAAATACTCCAGAAGAATGCTTTGTTAAAAAAGGAAGGGCCTAGAAGCAGACTGCCTGAGCTTTAAACCTGGCCTATGGGATCTTGGACAAGTCACTTAATTTGTCCTTGGTTTCCTCATCTGCAAATGACAACATTTAGAAGGTCTGGAGGATGATGCAATAAAGCAAGATAATGTTTGGAGTATTTATCATGGGTCTTGTTCATTATAAGAACTACATAAATGTTATTATGATATATATGCTAGACCAGACTCCTTTCATCTAAAAGTAACAGAGATTTAACTCAAATTAGCTTAAATATTAAGGAAATTCACTTTCTCATGTAACAGGAAGATCACTGGTAGGACACTGATTACTGCTTTTAAGGGGTGGCTGAGTCCATAGCGCTGTGATGCTATAGTGATTCATATTCTTTCCACCTGTGATCTGCAATTCTTAAGAGTTGGCTTCAGGCACAGACAGTAGCATGGTCTTAGTAGTTTCCTTAAAAAAAAAATCCAGTAGAACAAGGGAAGCTATTCCAATCTAGCAGCTCTCTTTAAGCAAGAGGACTTTTCTTTGTTCTCAGTTGAGTCATAAGCCTCTTACCAAACCAGTCACTAATAAAGGAAAAGAGTTCCCTTAGACAAATTAAGTACCAGTTCTGGATCTAAAGCGGCTGAGTGCAATGCGGGAGACCTGGGTTTGATCCCTGGGTCGGGAAGATCCCCTGGAGAAGGAAATGGCAACCCACTCCAGTATTCTTGCCTGGAGAATCCCATGGACAGAGGAGCCTGGTGGGCTACAGTCCCTGGGTCGCAAAGAGTCGGACACGACTGAGCGACTTCACTTCTGGATCTAAAGATGGGGTCAGTTTTCTTTTGGGGAAGAGGTGCCTTTTTCAAGATTGTGTGAACACCCTCAGTAACATAAGAACTTCCTCAGAGATTGGTGTTAAAAGTATTAAGGAGTATTCTGTCTTCTTGGGAAATGTGACATATTGACATCACAAAGGGAAAAGCAGCAAGAATTAGGTCTTCCTGACTAATCCTTAGGATGATTTCCAAAATCCCCATTTTTGTAGACTCAAGAAGTTCAATATGGGATTTTGACATTTGTCATATTTAAAATAGGATAATTATTAAAATGTTGTTTCTTCATTATCAGTTTTTCAATTACATAATTCCAATATGATTTGTCTGAACATTCCACATTCTTTTGCTCTGATCCTTACTCTACTTATGTAATAACGCAGAGCTGATATAAATGTCTTTATTTCACAGATGTAACTGGAGGTCGAGAGGTAAAGTGACAGTACTGACATCCTCCTGATACAGACCCTAGGCCTTTTCATTATATCGTGTGCTATGTGTCTCCTATTTTCCTTGATGTCCTATCTCTTTAACTTGAGGATATACTTTTTAAGGTAAGAGACATAGTGAAATAAAATTCATATTTTAAGGCAAGACAAGAAAAAATTTAAACATAGACATTTTTTCTTCCCATTTGGTCCCCCTCCCTCCCCTCTAGTGTGCACTGCACAGCTGCCTCATGTGACAGCCAGAACGCCCCGTGGCAGAAATACCTGCTTAGCTGTCAAGGTCATTTTTCTTCCCCGGCACCAGAAGATGCTAGATTTTAGAAGACAGCATTCCTTTCTCAGTCCTCCAAGGGGTTACGATGACCCATCACACATGTACATGCATGTATCTTTGGTGAGCTTTGTATACAAAGCCAATAATTTCTCTTAAGTAATTTACCTAAGTAATTGCCTTAGCTTAAATATTTAATTTTGACCCGGTTTTTTTCTCAGTTTTCACATTTAACTTTTGTTTTTATTTGGAAGATAATTGCTTTACAATGTTGTGTCGAGTTCTGCCATACAACATTGTGAATCAGTCATATATGTGTGTCATTTTATATATATATATATATGTATATATGAGCCTCCTTCTCCGCGCCCCCCCCACCCCCCACGACCCCAGCCTGTCCTTCAGAGTCATCACAGAGTGCCAGGCTGGGCTCCCTGTGTTATTCAGCAGCTTCCCTCTAGCTATTTATTTTACACATGGTAGTGTATATATGTCGGAGAAGACAGTGGCGCCCCCTCCAGTACTCCTGCCTGGGAAATCCCATGGGTGGAGGAGCCTGGTAGGCTGCAGTTCATGGGGTCGCTAAGAGTCAGACACGACTGAGCGACTTCTCACTTTCACTTTTCACTTTCATGCATTGGAGAAGGAAAGGGCAACCCACTCCAGTGTTCTTGCCTGGAGAATCCCAGGGACGGGGGAGCCTGGTGGGCTACCGTCTATGGGGTAGCACAGAGTTGGACACGACTGAAGCGACTTAGCAGCAGCAGCAGTAGTGTATATATGTCAAGGCTACTTTCTCAGTTTATCCTCACCCTCTCCTTCCCCTGCTGTGTCTACAAGTCTGTCGTCTACATCTGTGTCTCCTCTTCTGACCCCATTAATGTTACTAGCTTGATTACTTGTATTCCGCCTATTTTACAAGACTATTGTTTCTTGCATTACCAAATTTGTGACTGAACCTCTGCTTAAAAAGAATGAGAATTAGGTGATTTGAAATAATGACCAAATATTCAATTCTGTAAGATCAATGATTGTGATAGTGTGTGATAGATCAATAATTGTAGATATGGGGAAAACAGCAAGAGGGAACCATTTCTTGGACCATGGCAGACAAGTAAGACAAACAGTCCAGAGAGTTTTGGTTACTGTCAACAGGAAGAACACATTGAGTGGCCCACCAGCAAAATCCTTGTCTGATCTGGGGATGTGCATTCCTAGCACCTTGGGACAAATTGATCATGAGATACCCCCTCAAACCTTCATTGAAATTAATAATGAAAGGGTGGGGATTGTAAAATAAAAATGCTGCCCATCATTCAGTTCTCTAAGAACCAAGTCTTCAGCCACTGTGGTCCCTGACCTCCAATACACCCTGAAAGGAATTCAGGACAAAGATCAGGATGAGGTACTTTGTGCTTTGAGAAAACTGGCAGAACTGGCCCTCAGAGAGTTAAAAATTTTCAGGAGAAAAATTTTAATGAACCTGGATTCTGACATCTTCCCATACTTAGAAAAGCACTAAAATCATAAACTAAGATATCTGCTTCTTGTGACTAGCAGTAAACTTCTGCCAGGCTGTGTGCTTGACTGCATATTCCTGCTTTGCCAGAACGTAGTTGCTGTACTCCCACCTTACCTCTTTGCAACAGTCCTCAGAGCTTTCTGAAAGACTAACTTCCAGATTATAATCCTCAGGTTAGCTCAAATAAAATTCTCTATATCTTTCTTTGACTATTAACTTTTTGTAGACAGATATATCTTCTATGTATTCTAATGTCTAGTATTTTAGGGTTCAGAAAATGTTTATTGATTATAAATATCCTGCTGAAACAGAGAAATATTAAAAATCTTGAGTCTGAGTCTTTCCTTGACAGCAATATACCTCTGGACAAAGCAATTAATCTTTGTGTGGGTCAGTCTTCAAGGGCATTTATTTACATACAAGTAAACCCATTCTCCTATAAAATGGAAAAGGCAGTTTGGTACTTAACTTCCTCTTCTTGACTTTTTTGTGATCCTCCATAGTATGTCTCACAAATTAGACTGTATTTTAAAAACATGAAGTCATTAACATATCTGAAAACCTAAAGATCATAAAGTAAGTCAAGTATAGAATTAAACAAAGCCAAAATCCAGTCTGGCCAAAAGAAGCTAAAAAGAAAAACAAACCAGTTTAGCAGAAGCAAATGGAATTACCAGCTTCCAAGCCTGGCTTTTCCAGGAGAGATGAGCACAATCAATTGGAAATAAATTAATTACCTAATCTATATAGTTCAGAATAAGATAATAGCAATAGCATCAACTAAATCTAATTGAGTAGTTTAAGACATCTGAGACCAAACACTTGTGAACATAAATAAATTTACTTTCATTAAATTATGTTATTTTAATCTAAGGATAATTTTCTAAATGAATTATATTGTACAGTATTCGTCAACAAAAAGCCCAAGGCCCAAAGACTACAACCCAAACCCAGATGGGTAAAGAAGTGACATTGGGTCAACATTTACCTGTTCAGACTCCTTTGAAAAATATGCTATTTTTTCTTCTATTTTCATCTTGAACTCATTCCCAAATTGTTTTGATTTTATCAATGCACTGAATTATAACCTAAAGTCAACAAGGTCATCTACATGGACTATGGCTGCAAAAGCTTTTATAGGTAATAAATAGCAAACAGCAAAGGGAAAAGGAGAGATATAAGCATCTGAATGCAGAGTTCCAAAGAATAGCAAGAAGAGATAAGAAAGCCTTCCTCAGCGATCAATGCAAAGAAATAGAGGAAAACAACAGAATGGGAAAGACTAGAGATCTCTTCAAGAAAATTAGAGATACCAAGGGAACATTTCATGCAAAGATGGATTCAATAAAGGAAAGAAATGGTATGGACCTAACAGAAGCAGAAGATATTAAGAAGAGGTGGGAAAAATACACAGAAATACTGTACAAAAAAGATCTTCATGACCCAGATAATCACGATGGTGTGATCACTCATCTAGAGCCAGACATCCTGGAATGTGAAGTCAAGTGGGCTTTAGAAAGCATCACTACGAACAAAGCTAGTGGAGGTGATGGAATTCCAGTTGAGCTCTTTCAAATCCTGGAAGATGATTCTGTGAAAGTGCTGCACTCAATATGCCAGCAAATTTGGAAAACTCAGCAGTGGCCACAGGACTGGAAAAGGTCAGTTTTCATTCCAATCCCAAAGAAAGGCAATGCCAAAGAATGCTCAGACTACTGCACAATTGCACTCATCTCACATGCTAGTAAAGTAATGCTCAAAATTCTCCAAGCCAGGCTACAGCAGTACGTGAACTGTGAACTTCCAGACGTTCAAGCTGGTTTTAGAAAAGGCAGAGGAACCAGAGATCAAATTGTGAACATTCCCTGGATCATGGAAAAAGCAAGAGAGTTCCAGAAAAAATTTATTTCTGCTTTATTGACTATGCCAAAGCCTTTGACTGTGTGGATCACAATAAACTGTGGAAAATTCTGAAAGAAATGGAAATACCAGACCACCTGACCTGCCTCTTGAACAACCTATATGCAGGTCAGGAAGCAACAGTTAGAACTAGACATGGAACAACAGATGGGTTCCAAATAGGAAAAGGAAAACGTCAAGGCTGTATATTGTCACCTGCTTATTTAACTTCTATGCGGAGTACATCATGAGAAATGCTTGGCTGGAAGAAGCACAAGCTGCAATCCAAATTGCCAGGAGAAATATCAATCACCTCAGAAATGCAGATGACACCACCCTTATGGCAGAAAGTGAAGAGGAACTAAAAAGCCTCTTGATGAAAGTGAAAGTGGAGAGTGAAAAAGTTGGCTTAAAGCTCAACATTCAGAAAATGAAGATCATGGCATCTGGTCCCATCACTTCATGGGAAGTAGATGAGGAAACAGTGGAAACAGTGTCAGACTTTATTTTGGGGGGCTCTAAAATCACTACAGATGGTGNTGCTGGGAGGGATTGGGGGCAGGAGGAGAAGGGGACGACAGAGGATGAGATGGCTGGATGGCATCACTGACTCGATGGATGTGAGTCTGAGTGAACTCCAGGAGATGGTGATGGACAGGGAGGCCTGGTGTTCTGCGATTCATGTGGTTGCAAAGATTTGGACACGGCTGAGCGACTGAACTGAACTGAACTGGACTGAAATAGGTTTATTCCATGGTGTGTGGCCTGCATATATTCACAAGAGGAAAAATACTGACATAAAAAATATATTGGCATTTAATCAGAATATGACACTCAGAAGTAATATGTAATGAAAATGTAAGAATAAAAATGTTTCTTTTCAACTCATTGAAGGAAGGAAAAAGGAATGTCCCTCAGTCGTGTCCAACTCTTTGCGACCCTGTGGACTGTAGCCTACCAGGCTCCTCTGTCCATGGGATTTTCCAGGCAAGAGTACTGGAGTGGATTGCCATTTCCTTCTCCAGCAGACCTTCCCAACCCAGGGATCAAACCCATGTCTTCCGCATTGTAGACAGACGCTTTACTTTTTGAGCCACTAGGCCATAATTAGTATTATAACATATACTTTTATGAATGCTATTTGTACACCCAAGCAAAGTTTATAGTATCTTTTGGTGAATGAAAGAGAGAAGTTTAAGGGATAATAAAAGGGGACCGTTTTGGCTGTTGCACTGGTGCCCCTGCTTCTGAATGAAAAAAAAATCATTAAAAAACAAAACCTTCTTTTTTTTGGATGTGGACCATTTTTGAAGTCTTTTGTGAATTTGTTACAACATTGTTTCTGTTATATGTTTTGGTTTCTGGCCTAGAGGTAAAACCAAAAATGGGCTATTTCTATTGTTGTAAATGTTACATTATTCAACAGATGGGTATCAAATTCATGGATTATCTAGTTCCTTTATTTCCTCTCTTTATTGAAACCTGCCTTCATTTTAGTCACCTCTCCAGGGAAAATATAAATTAAAGATGAACAAAGAGTGAACTAACAGTGATGGCTAAATGGAATTATATTGCTTGAAATACATTTTAGTCACCCATTCTGCCCTTGTCTCTTCATTTGTTAAGACTACTTTCAATCCTGATTGTCCCTAAATTTTAATGACATGCTGAATTTCTCCTTTAGCCTCTCAGCTGTTTTGGGCAAGTAAGGTGTGGCAAATTCATTTTAATTGACAGTGGTTCTATCCCAATTAGTTGTAAACAACTCTGACAAGTTAGTTTGCAGCCAGAATGTTTTCAAAAAATATTTCTTCCCTCTGTGCTGTGCTATCTCTCAGTCATGTCTGACTCTTTGTGACCCCATGGACTATAGTCCACAAGGGTCCTCTATCCATGGGATTTCCAGGCAGAATACTGGAGTGGGTTGCCATTTGCTACTCTAGGGGATCTTCCCAACCCAGAGATTAAACCTGTGTCTCTAGGGTCTCTTGCATTGGCAGGTGGATTCTTTAGATTCTTTACCACTGAACCACCTGGGAAGCCTGACTAAATTTGAAATAACATTTAAGCTAAAGAGAAAAGGTATTTGAACGTCTTGATACAATTGCTGATTCTTTTTGGGAGACATATTAGCTGTAGTTTAAGCAACATTTTCTATTATTAAGCTTATTGCTGAATTATTAAAGTATTTCTCAGGAAATGGATTAATTCACGAAATCTGACAAGATTTCTTGGCTTTATATGGTAGATAGATCTGTAAGGACTAGGGGGTTATCTAGTTATGCAAATCTGTAAATACTGCCCTGAACTGTGAAAACTGGGAGATGTCCCCAGGGTAGGCAGAAAGAAGGGTGGACTCTTACGGGAGGAAGGATGTGATGAATGCTATTTGTTTGTGATGGTTTGAATGTGTCCAGGCTGAAACCAGATAAATGGGCTAGGACTAAATGAAATGGTAACCCACTCCAGTATTCTTGCCTGGAGAATCCCGTGGATGGAGAAGCCTGGTAGGCTACAGTCCACGGGGTCGCAAAGAGTCGGACACAACTGATCGACTTCACCATTCACTATTTAATGATTTTAGAGCTTTCTTCTAGACCAAGGAGCATTTCCTATAATTAACTGTACTTGCTGTTCAGAAATTTCGATCTCTATATTTAGACCCCTATACATCCCATTGTTTATTTTCATTTTTTAATTTTTTGAAAATTTACTGTTTAATTTGGCTGTGCTGGGACTTTGTTGCTACACCTGGACTTTCTCTAGTTGCAGCGGGCAGAGGCTGCTCTCTGATTGTGGTATGCAGGTTTCTTACTGCAGTGGATTCCCTCATTTCAGTGCATGGGCTCTAAGGATTGCCAGCTTCAGTCATTGTAGGACTTGGGTTTAGTTGCCCCACAGCATGTGGGATCTTCTTGGACCAGGGATGGAACCTATGTCCCCTGTGTTGGCAGATGGATTCTTTACCACTGGGCCACTGGGGAAGTCTGCCCCATTGTTTATTTTCATATGTAACCCAGATAGGAAATAAACCCTCTCAAGCTCCTGATAGCCAAATATTATTTTCTAAGACCCCTGCTAAAATCATGGTTTTGAGAGTCTAGAGCTTGCCTCATGATTCCTGTTAACTTAAAGAATTTTCACTCATATAGTGAAAAACCTCTATATTTCTGCCTCTCCTTTCAGTTCAGTTCAGTTCAGTCACTCAGTCGTGTCTGACTCTTTGCGACCCCATGAATCACAGAACGCCAGGCCTCCCTGTCCATCACTGACTCCCAAAGTTCACTCAGACTCACGTCCATCGAGTCAGTGATGCCATCCAGCCATCTCATCCTCTGTCATCCCCTTTTCCTCCTGCCCCCAATCCCTCCCAGCATCAGAGTCTTTTCCAATGAGTCAACTCTTCACATGAGGTGGCCAAAGTACTGGAGTTTCAGCTTTAGCATCATTCCCTCCAAAGAAATCCCAGGGTTGATTTCCTTCAGAATGAACTGGTTGGATCTCCTTGCAGTCCAAGGGACTCTCAAGAGTCTTCTCCAACACCACAGTTCAAAAGCATCAATTCTTCAGTGCTCAGCTTTCTTCACAGTCCAACTCTCACATCCATACATGACCACTGGAAAAACCATAGCCTTGACTAGATGGACCTTAGTCGGCAAAGTAATGTCTCTGCTTTTGAATATACTATCTAGGTTGGTCATAACGTTCCTTCTGAGCAGTAAGCGTCTTTTAATTTCATGGCTGCAATCACCATCTGCAGTGATTTTGGAGCCCCCCAAAATAAAGTCTGCCACCGTTTCCACTGTTTCTCCATCTATTTCCCATGAAGTGATGGGACCGAACGGCATGATCTTTGTTTTCTGAATGTTGAGCGTTAAGCCAACTTTTTCACTCTCCACTTTCACTTTCATCAAGAGGCTTTTTAGTTCCTCTTCACTTTCTGCCATAAGGGTGGTGTCATCTGCATTTCTGAGGTGATTGATATTTCTCCCAGCAATCTTGATTCCAGCTTGTGCTTCTTCCAGTTCAGCGTTTCTCATGATGTACTCTGCATAGAAGTTAAATAAGCAGGTGACAATATACAGCCTTGACGTTTTCCTTTTCCTATTTGGAACCCATCTGTTGTTCCATGTCTAGTTCTAACTGTTGCTTCCTGACCTGCATATAGGTTGTTCAAGAGGCAGGTCAGGTGGTCTGGTATTCCCATCTCTTGAAGAATTTTCCACAGTTTCGTGTGATCCACACAGTCAAAGGCTTTGGCATAGTCAATAAAACAGAAATACCTGTTTTTCTGGAACTCTCTTGCTTTTTCCATGATCCAGCGGATGTTGGCAATTTGATCTCTGGTTCCTCTGCCTTTTCTAAAGCCAGCTTGAACATCTGGAAGTTCATGGTTCACGTACTGCTGAAGCCTGGCTTAGAGAATTTTGAGCATTACTTTACTAGCGTGTGAGATGAGTGCAATTGTGTGGTAGTTTGAGCATTCTTTGGCATTGCCTTTCTTTAGGCTTGGAATGAAAACTGACCTTTTCCAGTCCTGTGGCCACTGCTGAGTTTTCCAAATTTGCTGGCATATTGAGTGCAGCACTTTCACAGCATCATCTTTCAAGACTTGAAATAGTTCAGCTGGAATTCTCACCTCCACTAGCCTCTCCTTTATCCTCTCCTTTATCCCATGCCAATTGCAGAGTTCAAAATTACTTCCTTGCCTTTTTCAAAGTCATTTTTGCCTTTCTGCCATCAAATCTGCCTACCTAAACTCAAAGAGAATTATCTCTTAGGGTAAACTGATCACTTTGGCAAGACAGCATTTTATTACACATATGTTATATTTTATTACAATAACTCTCCTTCCTTGAATATCAGCTGCAAAAAGAATTTCTTCCTCTTTCCTTTTACAACCACTCTTCCTTTAAAATTATCTTTAAAACGTTGCTCCATGGATAGCAACCCATCTGGAATCATTTAGAGGTAGCCTGCTTTGGTTTATTCCAGAGTTTCCAGTTACACAGGATATAGTCTGGGAAAAGGCCAAAATAAAATTCCAGCACAGGTCTGTCTAGTGGCTGTTGACCATCCTTACTATTTCTGCCATGTCTCTGTTAGGGACAAAGATGAAGCTTTAGCTGAAAGGTAGCATCTAGACAAGTTAGAAATATAGGTGTCCTAAACATATTTCTATTTCAATTTTTTACTCTGCACTTATAATCAAAAACTCATTAAGCCTATGGGACCACCTGGCACTGCTACTTTGAATTATAAATTCAGTACAGATAATGCATCCAGCTGGGAATACTTAAGAAAACTCAAATCCTTTTTAAAGTTTTAATAAAAATAGGTTTTAAAATTTAAATGAAGATCTGTGCAAGATTTGGGTTTAATTGGATGCTGGTCTAAATTAGAAGAAATGATAGTTGAATATTATCTTATAACTTAACAAATGCTATTGAATGTCTTCTGATTGTTTTTCTAGCCACAGCTGAGAGTAGCATTTTTTTTTCCTGGACATATTTGAGAGTTTGCAAAGCTTTGCTTACAATAGGGGCTTAAACAATTATAGGTTTAAACTCAGTTAGTAGGACTCTGAAGCAATTATGTATTTAAATCTATAATAGAGTGAAGCTCTGGTGTATGCTTCAGCAATGTGGCAAATCTATAAATATATCTTTCTTTTTATTGAGCTTGCATTTACCTGCATGATGCACTCCATTTTTTCCTTGGAAGATATGTTTTTTTCCATACAGCAGCAGAATATGTTATATTCTGAGGTATGTTTAAACTTCCTTTAATTTTACTCCATTTAATCCAAGGATTAACTTTTATTATCTCTTCTCTCTTTTTTCTTCCCTAAGAGCTGAAACATTTTCATGATGTTCTAAATCCTACAGCACTGAATTGAATATAAATGGAATTCCAAACAAGCAAATGCATAATCTATCATCCCTTTCTGGGGCTGCCAAATATCAAAAGAAAGTTTATTCTTTGCTTTCAGGGTTTATATATATATATATATTATTTTCACTTAGGCATTTAAAACACTCTATTAGGTTTTAGTGTTTTCTGAGGCACTTCTATTTTTATATAAACTGATATGTGGAGTAAGTAGAATATTTCTTCTTATAGTTCTGCAATTGGACCATTTTAAAGAAATATGCTTCTTTCTAAGGAGAAACATTGTTAAATGTGCTTGATTTGGAGTTGCAGGGCCAGTAACAAATAATTCAATACTAAGTTTTCCTAATAATAGGACCAATCTCCTCATGTTAGGGAAGAAGAGCTGAGACTCATGGAAGAAAAGTAACTCCTCTAAGTTACTGGCAAAGTTCTGTGCTCTTTCCAGCAGAACCTGTTGCCTCTCATCCAGAAAGCTTTCCACATTCATTGAGCTCTTACTGCATGCCAAGACTGTATAGGAGACATTTTGTTAAATTGAATGCTTTCAGCCTTATTGAGATATAATTGACATACAACATCATATACATTTAAGGTATACAGTATGATGATTTGATTCAGGTATATATTTCAAAAAGGTACCACACTAAGTAAGGTTAGTTAACATGTCTATCACCTCACATATTATAATATTTTTTGGTTTTTGGCAAGAACATTTAAGATCTACTCTCTCTGCAACTTTCAAGTTTGTAATAACAGTGTTAACTATAGTCAACGTGGTAAAGAGTAGATCCCCAGAACTTACTCATCTTACAACTGGAAATTTGTACCCTTTGACCAACATCTTCTCATTCCTCCCACCCCCAGCCTCTGGCAACCATCATTTTATTCTGTTTTTATGAGTTTGGCTTTTTTTTTCTTTTTTAAATTTCACATATAAAATGGAATCACAAAGCATTCATACAGTATTTGTCTTTATCTGACTTGTTTTACTTAGCATCATATTCTCAAGGTCCAGCCATGTTGTTACAAATTGTTATTGTTTTAGTTGCTAAGTTGTGTTCAACCTCATGGACTGTAACTCTTAGTGGACTGTAACTCTCCAGGCTCCTCTGTCCATGGGATTTCCCAGGCAAGAATACTGGAGTGGGTGGCCGTGCCCTGCTCCAGGGGATCTTCCTAACCCAGAGGTCAAATCTGTGCCTTCTTCTTTGGCAGGCAGATTCTTTACCACTCCAACGAGCCACCTAGAAAGCCTCTCTCTCTCTCTCTCTCTCTCTCTATATATATATATATTTCTTTATCGTCCATTGATGGACTCTTGATTTGTTTCCGTGTCTTGATCATTGTGAATAGTACTGCAGTGGATGGACATGGGGTTATGAGAACATAGGTTCTGATAACAGAGAGCCCCAGATTCAAATCTTATCTCTATTATCTACTGGTTGTTACTTATGGCCAAGTTAGCTTTTATGGAATCTCCATAGCATGTGCACTGGCTGGAACATGAGTAGGATGCTGTGAGAGCATGGAAAAGAGGCCCCAGCAAGGCTGGGGGATGTTGAAGAGGTCATACCTGATCCTGCAATTGAAAGACTAATACTGAAATTTGTAGTGTAATGTGTTAGATGCAGAAAAGTTTTCTTGTTCAAAAAATGTTTCTCTCTATCATCAATCATTAGTCTCAGTATCACACTGCTGGAATACTTAAAATTGCCGCTGTTGTAATAAATTCTTTCAGATAAACCTTTTCTCTAAAGTATATCAGTAAAATACAAGTATGTCCAAAAAGTGGGGTGACATATTCAGAATATATCCCCTTGTGCTTTTTCCTCTTCCTTATTACTTGGAGGCAGATCAGGGATTCGGGAAAATGAACAGGATAAAAAAGTTGTGACAAAGAGGCAGGGAGAAAGTTGGTGGAAGGGTTGAGCTCCAAATGCCTGGAAGGGCACTCCTCTGGAGGAGGGAGGTAGTGTATAGTGGGTGTGAGCAGATATAGGGATAAACTTTGCTGACCAGATTGTTTTTCTGAGACCATCCCTAGAAGCGGAGACAAGTTTTCATGACAATAACTTTATAAAGCATTGACAGTTGGAAACCTGAGACTATCAAAGAAGGGTTTTCCTTTGTCTACAGTTTTGGCACACATGTTTTATATTTAAAGAAAAAATGAGGGGAGAGGCAGCATGTGTACAAGTGTGGAAAATACAGAAAGTAGCTACTATGAGGAATTACCTTTCATATGGATAATATTTTGTATATTTGTCAAAACCTAAATCCAGGGGTGAATGAGAACTGGAATACGAGGAGAAACCTTTGGGAAGAAGTAGCTAACCAACCCCAAAGTTGCTGTTTTCATTCATATGTCTTGTGACACTGCTGACTGGGTCTTAGGAAATTCTAGGATTTCCATCAGAACTCCTAGTGTAACCAAAGGGCACCTTGGGCCACTATATTTGACTTAACTGTGCTCTTAGTCCTTGGAAAGCCAAATAGATAAAAGTTTGCTTCATTTCTAGCATCCTAGCATTTACACTTTGAACAAATTAGATTTCTAGCATATCTTATCAACCATAACTATGAGTAAGGCATGTTTTGGGTCATTGTTAATATTTGATTTCATTTTCTAATTAGAGATGTGCATGAGCTATACGTCAATAGAGCCAGATAATATCTTTATGTGCTTTACATGTTTAAATTCTATCAGATGTCTGGAGTCAAATGTACAGTAATAAAAGTTGATTAGCAAAGTTGTCAGTTTTATATAAAAACAGTGACAAAAACTTTTAAATAAGTGAGTAGGGAAACAGATTGGCAGTTATTAAAATATTACAAGTGTCTTAACTTGGTAAACTTTTGGAAGAATATTATATATTCTTGAAAACTTTTATATATAATATATAGTTGCAGAAATTTAAATAATACAAGACAAAATAAAAG
>SJYQ01004513.1:137374-153225 GCA_006410935.1 Redunca redunca
AGTTAAGAAAATAGAGGAGAGAAAGAGGCTGGTATTCCTTGGTTTACACAAAAAGCTAATAAAGTCTCAAGACAAGAGACTTGCTCTGTTCACGTAGGACACAGGTGCCCACTTGAATAGTGGAGGATGCCCTGCCTTGGGCTCCCTCTCATGTGGGTCTTAGAAGCCCGGGGAAATAAGTAGACATGGCGAGCCTCTGTGTTCCAAGGGATCAGCCTGAAAAAGATAGAGAGGGAGAGGGAGAAACAGAGAGAGAGAAAGAATTGACATGAGGGAGGACAAGCTTGTGCAAAAACCCCATAACTTTATTTTCAAAAGGTGCTTATATACCCTAAGTTTTACATAATGGAAGATGCAGAGTCACGAAGGGGCAGCAGTCTTGACTCTTATCGATATCAGGCTTTCTTTCTGCATATCTTTCCGTATACAAAAGGTCCCAGGTGATTTCCATTATCTTCTGGCCAGGAGGCCTGTTAACATTTTATGGCTCTTTTCCTTGATGAATGTTAATCAGCCAAAAAACTAATTTTCCCTTGAAGTGTTTTTCTTTAATCTGCATCACCCTCAAAGTACTAAATAAAGTTACATCCTTATAGAACAGAGGTGCAGTGGGTTACAACAAAGAAAGTACTTAACTCAAAGATCTAATGTTGCTACTTGTTTTTTCTATATACCAACTATATTAATTAATGCAGTCCCAGGTACACAACAAATAAAGGATATGAAAACTTGGCAGCAAGTATTGGCTCAACAATGAAACCCTTAGCCAGTTCTAGTCTAATGATTTTTAACTCCTCAAAAGGCTCTACATTCCTAGAATTTTTTAAGCTTCCTGTGCCTCTCGTGGTTGGGAGGCTGTAAACAATCATATGCATAGTTGTAAAAAGTCCGGATAAACCTGTCAGGCAAGTTAGAAAGGGGGGTTTGAATTGAAACACTCCAATTACACCCAGGAGACTTATTAACTAGAGCTCTAAGTTAATTTTCTTTAGAGAAAGGTGGTTGGGGATAGCTCCCCGTTAATGTCAGAGGTATTGGTGAGAGACATGAAATAATAAAACAGACAGATGCTGGTTTCGGGGTAGATGCTTGGGCAGAGGACCCCTTGAGACCTGATCCGCTTTGCCCTGTCAGGCTCTTCCGCATAACCTTGTCATGGCTGGGATCTCCTGTGCTGGCTCCCAGCAGTTCTATATATTCTTTTCCACTGGTCAGGTACTCCTCTCCACTCTCAGCTGGTGTTCTGCATGCACTTCTGTGTCTGAAGGTGTATTCCTGATGTATCCGTGAAGAAAGACGTACTTCACCTCCATCTACTCCTCTGCCCTCTTGTTCTCTTTGACTTCCTTGCTTTTTACTAGATGTCCTTTTGTATGCCAGGATCCCATCCAGGTCACCACATTACCTTTAGTTGTCATGTCTCCTTACTTTCATCTTGGCTATGACAGATTCTCACACTTTTCTTGTTTTTGATGTCCTTGAAAGTTTTGAGGAGTACAGTTTGAGTATTTTGGAGAATATCTCTCAATTAGGTCTGATCTTTCTTCTCATGATCAGAAGAAGGAAGGGGAGGAAGACCACAGAAAAAAACGATCATTCTCATCATATCATATCATATCATATCAAAGATATATCCTATCAACACGATTTATCCCTACTAATATTAGTCTTGATCACCTGGATGATGTAGAGGTTGTCAGGTTTCTCCAAGGTAAAGTTACCCTTTTCCCTAGAGCTTCCATACTCTGTTCTCTGGAAGGAAGTTGCTATGTGTATCCTGCATTTAAGGAGTTCTATTCCAGGGGCTTCCCTTGTTGTCCAGTGGTTAGAATCTGCCTGCCAATACAGGGATGTGAGTTTGATCCCTGACTGGGGAGCTAAGATCTCACATGCAACTAAGCCTGTGCACTGCAGCTACTGACCCCCATATGTCTAGAGCTCATGTTCCACAACAAGAGAAGCCACCACCATGAGATGCCCACACAGCACAACTGGAGAGTAGCCCTCTCTTGATGCAACTAAAGAAAAGCCTACACAGCAACAAAGACCCAGCACAGCCAAAAATAAATACATACATAAAAATGATTTAAAAAGGAGTTATATTCCACCTCCTCGAGAGAAGTGAGCTACATAAATGTGGAATTCTTCTGCATAGATTTGTATTTTCTCCCACGTTTATTTGGTATTCAATTATGTATTTATACTAGTATGGGTTTTATACTCTGGATTATAGTCCAGTACTACTTTATTTTGTTGCTCAAATTATTGCATCTTTGACTATTCCAAGCTCCTTTCAGTTCAGTTCAGTCACTCAATTGTGTCTGACTCTTTGCGACTCCATGGACTGCAACATGCCTGTCTTCTCTGTCCATCACCAACTCCCAGAGCCTACTCAAACTCATGTCCATTGAGTTGGTGATGCCATCCAAGCACCTTTAGTTGGCTTCATTGTCCTACATATACACATCATTGTGTTTTTGCCTTTTTTTTTAAAGGCATTTGCTCACTTTCTGAAACTACAGTATGCTCCAGGCTTATTTTGTGTATTTTGTGCTCCCATTCTAGAATTAGTCTTTTCCCCAAGGAATCCTAATTTCTTTTGTTGGAGAGTGGGTATTATAAACCACAACCTGGGTCCTAGGTGTAATTACTACTGGGATGTTATTTCTTCTTGGATCTTTCAGTTGACAGAGCAAGGAAATATATGTGTATACACTAATCTGTGCATATACATATATCTGTAAATATTTCCATTTGTATCTATATTAAGCTAAACATCAGTTTATACTGATATCTCCAACTTTAATCCATTCCCATGCAGATCATTCTAGCCTTCTTCTCTTGCTTCTTTGTAAGCTCCCACTCCAACAGTGAGAGATGGTTCCAACCATCCACCATCCACGTGTTAACTCTCAGTATACTTGTATAGTGGTTTCAGAATAGGAAAAAACTTGTCAACTAGAGTGTAATGCTTATGTACAATTTCTTTTGCTTTCAATCTTACAGTGTAATGCTTACGTACAATTTCTTTTGCTTTCAATCTTACAGTCTCCCTCATTTACAAAGTTACTTAGATCAGCACTTTTCCTTCCATTCCCTCCAAGGATGTTGTTTCACATATCTGTAATACATTTAGATTTTTCTGTCACATACCACATTCCAGCTAGGGATTCCCTGATCTTGTAAATTTTAAAAAATTTGCAAGATGTTTACTCTGAAAAACACTATGGTTTTTGACACACATGTAGTGTCATGTATCCACCATTACAATGTCATAAAGAGTAGATTCATCACCCTAAATCTCTTCCATGCTTCATGCATATAGCACCCTATGATATAATTTAAAAAGCATCTAGAATATTTGTAACTGTTTTCTATTTCTTGCATTTGTATTTTGTTTAATACTTTACACATTTTATTATTCTTGTTCTTCTAGAGTTACTATGTTTTTTATCCCTCTGGCTTCTTGGATTCTTTCAAAGTTCTTTCCTTGTCTTTGATTTTCCACAGTATGAACATGATATGTATGCCTAGGTTTAAGCTTTTGCTTGTTTGCTTTTTAATCCTGCTTGGTATTCACTGAGTTTCTGAATATGTGGTTTGGTGTCTATTATTAAGTTTGGAAAGTTCTTGATCGTTATTACTCAAAATATTTCTTCTTCTCGATTCTGTCTCTCTTTCCTTCTGGTATTCTAATTATGTGTACCTATATCTTTTCATATTGTCTCATAGTTATTGGATGTTCTCTATTTTTCTCTCTTTTTTGTCCTTGTTTTTCTTTAATTTTACTTTGGGAAGTTGCTGTTGTCCTATATTCATGCTCATTGATTTTTTCCCTTAGCTGTCTAGTCTATGAATGTACCCATCAAAGGTATTCTTTGTTTCTTCAAGTGTTTTGACTTCTAGTATTTCCTTTTGATTCTTATGGTTTCCATTTGTCTGATTAACACCTTATGTATCCTGACATGTGGTCTACTTTTTATATTAGAGCTGTTTATGCAATAGTCATAGTTACCTTAATTTTTTTGTTTAATCACTTCAACATCTGAGTCATATATGTCTTCTTTTTTATTGCTTTATCTGGCACAAGGATTTCAACTCCAAGTGGGAAAACTGAAGAAATGAAAAATAGAATAAACAAGGATAACAAATTTCTATTACTGAAGTACAAAGGCATAGAGATAAATATTTAGTAAAAAAAAAAATGAAAAGATAACATAGCGTGATAGAGTGAATACTCATGTACTTGTGCTTGTGTCCAACTCTTTGTGACCCCATGAGGAGCCTGCCAGGTTCTTCTGTCCATGGGATTCTCCAGGTAAGAATACTGATGTAGGTTGCTGTGCCCTCCTCCAGGTGATCTTCCTGATCAAACCCAGGTCTCCTGCATTGCAGGCAGATTCTTTACCATCTAAGCCACAAGGTATCTACAGTAGATCCTAATCCCTGTAACTTGTGAATATTACTTTACATGATAAAAGAGATGGATTAATTTAAGGATTTTGAAAGGGTAAATTATCTTACATTATCTGGGTGGCCTCTAAAGATAATTGCAAGTGAAGGCAATGTGACCACTGAAGCAAGAGTTTTGCTTCTGATTTTGAAAATGAAAGATGGGGCCAAGAGCCACAGTGCAAGGAATGCATCTTGAGAAAATGGGAACGCAAGGGAATGGGGTTTTCTCTAGAAACTAACACGTTCATTTCATCCCAGTGAAACCACTTTGGACTTCTGGTTTACAGAGTTGTGAGAATAAACAAATATAGGTTAGGTCGCTAAATTTGTGATACTTTGTGACAGCAGTCATAGGAGACTCGCTCACATGGTGAAATTTTAAAAGTGGTCTTAGCTGGCTCTGGTTTCCTGCAGAATTGAGGAGCCCCATGGGCTGCTCTGGTGGCTCAGTCAGCTAAGAATGCATTTGCAGTGCAGGAGTTGCAGATTGGATCCCTGGGTGGGGAAGACCCCCTGGAGGAGGGCATGGTAACCCACTCCAGTATTCTTGCCTGGAGAATCCCATGGACAGAGGAGCCTGGCCGGCTACAGTCCATAGGGTCGCAAAGAATCGGACGTGGCTGAAGTGACTGAGCATCCCCACACCTGAATGGAAACTCTCTCTGGGGTGGAATCCCTGGTGAATGGAAGACCTGAGGCAGAATGCTATAGATATCTTTCTTCTCTGTCTTTCCTTGCCAGAGCATTTATTTTAAGTGGAATCACCTGCCAACTAATTAGAGACTATTAGGCAAACAGGAGTGATTCATGCGTTTTCTGCTATGCAGCTACGAAGTCTCTAAGCTTGAGCCTGTTGACACAGCCAGAGAACTAAATACTCAGCAAAAATGTAAATAAAATGAAAGTTGTCTTAGATAAATTGGGCAAAGGAAATTCCTGAATGTAAACAAAATAAAAAAGGATATATTTGAAAGGATGCTAAAAATGTTAAAGAGGCTGAGAACATGTGAGCATATATGAAATGCTGTTGTTACTGAACTCTTTTTAGAAATAAGAAATTAAAACAGAAATATCTCTAAGTTGACTAAAGACATTTTTGAAATATTTTGTTTGTTAAAATAGAAAACTAAAGGGATAGAAAAAAAAACCCTCAACTATCAGGGAGAGTTTTACTGATACAGCATAAACAAATTAAATTTTGATAAAGATTGATTTTAGGTTAATAGGCCAGTAGAGACTCATAAGGAAATTAGTCCACATATTCCCTTCCTGTATGTGGTATGAAGTAATTCTAATGTTTAAAAGAGTGCATATGTCTGTAGCATGTATCATTCTAGTAAGTGTAACCCACCAAAGACTCTTATTTTACTCCAGTAACTGACTAAAATGTCTTCATCAAAATTCCTTCAATGGATCACCTAAATTCCTTTTATGCTTGCAATACCAGATCTGCCCAAGTAATACACAATATTGAGATCATCACACACCACCTTTTCAATTCAATAAACATTCATTGAAATCTACTATGTGTTAGGCACGACTGAAGTTTCTCCTTGAATTTGAAGTTTTATGAATAGTAACTTTATTTGCTCTGTCATCACTTCTAAGTAAATGGGTCAGATGGAAAGGATGAGACTGTTTTCAAAGGATCTGAATTAGGCTGCTGAAAAAATTTTGCCAACATAGTAGGTTTTCTGCTAATCCACAGATTTCTTAGTGGTCAGCATCAAGAGCCATTCCTCATTCTCAAAATTTCCTCTCTTATGCTGATTGAAAAAATTTAAGGATAACTTAAGCATTATTTGAACATAATGGGGCCATATCCTATGCTCTAAATTTTGGCTTTGATATGCCACACATCCTTTATGTTCCACATCCATGCTGCTCTGTCAACATCTACTCTTCTTACTTATTAATTAATTCACTTTTGCTACACAAGTTGATTTTCACCAAAGATCTTGTATCTAGATCAATACAAAGAGTTTGTGTTATATAACAAACTTTGTAATGGGGATGCTTTGGCCTCATATGTTCATTAATTGTAATAGCATCTGAGTTTATTTTATTTGGTCTCCATAACTGAAGTTGCTTAGCAAGAAAAGCTATAAATTACAGTGTCACAGTTGCTGAAGTGACACTATGAATGTTCAAAGTTTTTGGTCCACTGTCCCTGTAAGTGGGGCTTCCTCTCAGGTAGTGTAGTGATAAAGAACCTGCCTGTTAATGCATGAGATGCAAGAGACATAGGTTCAATTCTTGGGTCAGGAAGATCCCCTGGAGAAGGAAATGGCAACCCACTCCAGTATTGCCAGGAAAATCCCAAGGACAGAGGAGCCTGGTGGGCTATAGTCCATGGGGTCGAAAAGAGTCAGACATGACTGAGCATACACGCAGACTCCCCTGCAAGTGCCAAGAGTCTGGTTGTCTTTGTTCCTGTGGATATGGTGGGGATACAGCCAAGAACCCAGACGTTTAATGAGTTCAGGCAGAGGCTCATAGGTCAGCTTTGTTGCTGGTCCTTTCAGAACCTTGGCCTAGTTAACTGGTCTTTCAGTAACTGGGCCTCGGTGTTTCTTCTCCACATTCTTTTTGCTTCTGGGCATCCTGCCTAGGGTCCTAGTTCTTCCAAGACCAAAGTTTCTCTTGTTCCTCCCAATCTTCTCAGGTCTGAACCCTTTTCTTGTCTCTGAAGCCCAGGCATCAGGACTAGATTCAAGAACTCTCTGCCTAATTTCCTCTATCTTTGTCTCCTATCTGGTATCAGACCCCTCTGAAGTCTCCTTAGAACTGTGCTCCGTCTGCTGAGAATCTGCTCTTGGCTCTTCACAGCACTGACTCTTTGCAGCTCTTGCTTTTTCCTTATAAAGGCTGATAAGGACCTTTCCTCAGTACCTGCTATCTCTGTCCCATTGCTGTGACCAAAACATGGCATCAACTGCTATTTCTGAATCTGTAAGTAAAAGATAGTGGAAACTGGAAAAAGATACTCATTTATTGGTTTTTATAAATTCAGCAAATTATTCTTTTTTTTTCTTTCTTTCTTTTTTCTTTTGGTGTCCACTGTGGCCACCGACCTCCTTCACAAACCTTCGGGGACTGCCTGCCGCTCGGTTCCCAGTACCCGCCCGTCTGCCTGCGTCTGCCTCCCAGGGAGTGTCGGCAAATTATTTTTATGAAATGTTTGGTTATATCAAACACATCATGTAGCAAAAAGTAGTGAATAGTCCACCTTTCCTTTCATCTGATTTTGCCTGTTGAGGAAACTAGGGTCAACATTTCCACCAGGAGTAGTTTTCAACTACCCTTGCCTATGGGAATTAGCAGAGGAGTTTAGAAAATATACTGATACATGGTATCCATCCAGTAGTGTGCTGCCAAGATTAACAACTGGCTCTGTGGGGGTGGGGATGGGGGGCAGTAGCTAGTTCTCAAGTCAGCATGAACCAGCACCAGGCTCCATCGTCTCATCCCATCCCTTCCCTCATCCCACCCCTTCCCACTGTAAATGAATCAGAATCTCTGAGGATCAAGTCAAGGAAATCTGTCTCACATAGAGCCCTTCTAAGGCAGTGCTTGGCATCCTGGGTCTGTAACCTGTTTCTATCCCTTTCTGCTGCTGCTGCTAAGTTGCTTCAGTTGTGTCCAACTCTGTGCGACCCCATAGACAGCAGCCCACCAGGCTCCCCCGTCCCTGGGATTCTCCAGGCAAGAATACTAGAGTGGGTTGCCATTTCCTTCTCCAAGGCATGAAAGTGAAAAGTGAAAGTGAAGTTGCTCAGTCATGTCGACTCTTAGTGACCCCATGGACAGCAGCCTACCAGGCTCCTCCATCCATGGGATTTTCCAAGGAAGAGTACTGGAGTGGGGTGCCATTGCCTTCTCCGTTTCTATCCCTTAGTATTTGTGTAACTTTAGGAAACGTATTAGGCATCCATTTTCCCAACTATAACATGGTGATATTAAATGTCCCTACCTCTTAGGGTAATTGCAAAGATTAAAGGAGTTTATAAGAGGCCTTAGATGAATGTCAGGCATGTTAGCTCTTACTAGTCTCTTTTTGCTCAATTTCTTCCTCTTCATGGGGCCTCTTGGAGAAAACTGTCTTGGAGAAGACTTGAATGGTAATTTTTGTGTATTGAATTGTCTCAGATCACTCAGAGATGTGCATTGGAAAGAATTAAGGATGAGCCCAGATTAAGAATTTAGACTGAGGAGAAATAAGAATTTTAATTAAATAGATAACTGAAATTCAGAGAATATTGTATTTCATTTCTTACCACAGACTGGGTCAAAGGGGTTAAAAAACATTTGATCAGCTCGAAACATTTCCTGTGGACTTACTCCAATACTGTGAACCCAGGTTAAAAATGCATGCTACTTTGGCAATGCACAATGCATAAAGGCACACTCCTCTTAAGAAGCTGGCCTCTGTGGAGTAAGTACAGGCTTGGACTTTGATGAATACTGAAAGCAGAAATCAGTCCCTTGAAATGAATTTCTGAAGAAGAGCTTAAGGGTTCAGATGCACTGCTCATATCATTAAAAAAAACGTGCTCTCTTAAGGAAACCCTGCTCACTTTAAATCACAGAAATTTCCAGCCAGAAGGAACCTTAGAGATCATTCGTTATTCACCTAAAAAAGAAGAACTTGTTGCTAACTGGCTCTGAGTTTTAATAAGTAAGTTCTGAACAAGTCCCTGGCATTTTCTCAAATGTTCTGGGGCTCTTGGCTTTCCCCTCCCTCAATTGAGCCTTCTGAATGGAATTTTTAAAATTTGCTGCAAGTTCCTGTTAACTATGCTTTGTCGGGTCACTCTGGACAAAGGGACTCTTACAAAATAAGAAAAGAAAGG
The DNA here is from genome assembly GCA_006410935.1 of Redunca redunca. Lineage (NCBI taxonomy): Eukaryota > Metazoa > Chordata > Mammalia > Artiodactyla > Bovidae > Redunca > Redunca redunca. The sequence continues at coordinate 146,683 of SJYQ01004513.1, forward strand.
AAAATAATAAGAAGTTATTTCTTCTTTTTCTTTCTTTTCTTAAAATTTTAGAAGGTTATTTCTAAGTAATGATATTGGATCAGCTTGGAAATATGTTGGTTTTCTGTTATTGTCATTGTTTTGCAGCAATGAAACCTCTAGTTGTATATAGGATCCCACTCTATGGCAAGTTGTGGTCTGCATTAAGTGATGCTGAAAGGTCCATCCTGTCTAGATGATCCGTGTTCCTACCACTGTTTGGATCAGAAAAGCTGTTCACAGTGGAAGAAGTAAGGTACCAGGAAGATATGATTACTCTGTAGGCTGCCCATCGGAGTAGCAATTATGTTCCTAGCTTTCTTTTTTTGTGGTTCAGAAAACTGGAATTTCATCTTTTCAAAAAGTGTTTTAAAATTTCACATATGATGTGAAATACTGGGGGGCCAGGGGGAAGGAAAGAGAGAAACATTTTTAAATGTTTTTATTTCACATAAGGCACTGCAAGCTGTGGTTTTCATGTGTTCTCCCGTGAAACCTAACTTCCATCATTGTCACGAAGTGGTGAAACTGCATGACGGTGGTAAAAATTAGGTTTCACAATGTGCTAAAGTTGTAGGGTTGATACTTAGCAAAACTGTCTTGAACAGCTAGTTCTGACTCCAAACATGTTATGGGTCAGAGGCTATAAGGCCAAAGGGCGTTACCTGTTTAGGTATTTGCTCTGCCCACTCTTCTATGAGCTCCACTGAAAGTAGAAATGCTGTCTTCCTCATCTTTACACTGATCACCAAGCAGCGTCCCCTGGTACGTAGAGGACCGATCTAGGTCTGTGATAATTGGAAAGATTGTAACTTTAATATGTGTGACTTAGTTATAGGCCCTATCAGACTTTCAAAGGCTGGATATTTAAATGTATTGATAGGAAATTAAGTACGACTTAACACACTGTCCTATCTCAGAACTTAATAGTTGCTAAATGAACCTTAAGTGGAGGCTTCCCAGGTGGTGCTAGTGGTAAAGATCCCACCTGCCAATGCAGGACATGTAAGAGACTTGGGTTTGATCCCTGGGTGGGGAAGATCCCCTGGAGGAGGGCATGGCAACCTACCCCAGTATTCCATGGGCAGATGAAGCCTGGCGGGCTGCAGTCCACACAGTTGCAAAGAGTCGGACATGACTAACGTGCCTGAGCATTCATGCATGGAGGAGGTGAGATCAGGAGGGGTATAGTGAGGAGAAGCACGGTGGATTCTAGAGTACCTGGAGGTTTGTTGCAATGGAAGTGGTACAGTTAGTGTCAAATGAAATCAAATATGCTAGTGAAGATTGGCACCATTGTTTAAGCACCATATATGCAGTCTCTATGAAAAAATTCACTCAGTTCTAAATAATCAGTCGTAAAATTTTGAACCAACACTAGTCCTTATTTTGTCTGAACTGCATAAGATATAAGCACTTCAGGTTAAACATGTTGAAATCATCCAAGTTTTCTGAGAAAATGATGAATAATTTTATCTTTCAACATTTATTATTTAATACTTATAAGGTATTCAATAGTATTTTACTATTTCGATAGTATTTTTCATGACACACGTTTACACAAGAAATATTGTCATGATGAATAATGACTAAACAGGATTTCAGCTGAAATGCATATTACAAGATAATAGACAGAATGGTGTTTGAGAACTATGTTGTTGAATTTGAAAGCAAATGTTTGAAAACAACACCATGTCTTGTGTGACAACCTCAGCTGGAGAATGTGCCCTTAGATAAAGCATGCTTAGTTGCTCGGTTGTGTCCTACTCTTTTGTGACCCCATAGACTGTAACCCACCAGATTCCTCTGCCCATGAGACTTTTCAGGGAAGAACACAGGAGTGGGTTGCTATTTCCTCCTCCAGGAGATCTTCCCAACCCAGGGATTGAAACCAGGTCTCCTGTGTTTCCTCATGGCAGATGGATTCTTTACCTGCCGAGCTATGGAGAAAGCCCCATAGATAATAGGTAATCTTAAAACTTGGCTTAGAAAATATGTAGAAATTCTTTGCCCAAAGATGTTTGTAGTTTCAAAAAAGACATAAGGTAACCAGACAAAAGTCTGAACAAGTAGCAAAGAATCAACTTCTCTCACGGAAAGAACCCAGGCTGTGTGTTCCATGGGTCAGCTTGAGATAGGAAATCTGTAGATGTCAGGTTCCTCCTCAGAGCTTTAGTTGGGAAGACAGATCACAGAGAAGCTAGAAAATATGATGAGGGAAGGTTCCCACTGCCTCACTTCTGAAGCTGCAGGATTTCTTAGTACTGAGAGTCTTAAAAATCTCCTTCTTTCAAGTGTCCACTGGAAGATTGGGACTGATAAAACCCAGATGCAACCAGAGCCCTTAACCTTCTCCTCCCCACTGTGTCCTACAGACAGAATTCTTGATTCCTTAAGTGTGGGTTGAAGTGGCTAAATGTGGCATCTGGATGATGAGAAAACTATTGTTTTCTTCCTGGATGATCAAGATGTGGGAAGAAGCTATTGGAGGCATTCAAAACAAAACTGAACTCCAACAAAAACCCCAAATCAGGAGGAAAAAAGCAGTCAGCCTACTGCCCTTGGGGAACCCTTTGAAAACCCATTCAGACTCTGCTATTCTACTTAAAATCTTGTTTCTGTCTTGATAGGCTTTGACTTTTTTTTTTTTTTTTACTACCTCTTTCATCTCTAGTTTTTGCGCAGGTTTTATATCCCTGAGTTCATGATCTCTTATGCCGATGCCTTATTGGCTAACACTGCTTATTGTTTGTGAGTGGAAAGCAGGAGGTGCTTTGGGGCTTCCTAAATTAGTGACTGATTCTAGTTCCAGACTCTAAAGTGAATTCCAGTCACCAGGTGAATGTTTATAAATGAGAGTGAGGAATTATAATTTGTAAGAACTGAAGAAGATTTGAGTGGGAACAGTTAGGGAAAAGGGGAGACAAAGAGTTGAAAACTAGGCTTGTTGTTTAGTTGCTAAGTCATGTTTGACTCTTTGTGACCTTGTAGCCCACCAGGCTCTTCTGTCCATGGGATTTCCAAGGCAAGAATTTTGGAATTGGTTGCTATTTCCTTCTCCAAGTGATCTTCCCAACCCAGGGATCAAATCCATGTCTCCTGCATTGACAGGCAGATTCTGTACTGCTGAGCCACCAAGGAAGTGGAAACTAGAATAGGTATATGTATATGTATCCCAAAGAACCTCCTGGTGAGGTGGATGGACTTGAGCAGAAGGGACAGTAGTAGGTTGGAATTTGAAAGAGAATACAAACACCTTGGGATGTTCAAGGAGAGAGGACCAATTTTAAGAACTGTTTGGTCTTCAATGACCAAAGATAGCCATGACAAATAATCTTCCAAGCATAGTTTTCATCTGCAAGTCATCATCTCTTCTGGATTCTAATTTCTCATTTGTATAGGATTCATGTGTTTTATTCTATGTGTTCATTTTGAGAAATGAAATTTCCTGCCATATCAGTAAACAAGGATGTCACTAGTTATCAGCGATTCCAGCCCCCCAGTATGAGCTGGTGAGCCCTAAGCGTACTCAGAAAGGAGAATATCTGCTATCTAACAGCCATCAGGGTTCAACCACTCCCTGTGGTGAGCCCCAAGGGGGTTCAGGCTGTGCAAAACACAGGATACTGACCCATGGCAGCTGCAATACAGAGGAAAGGAATGATTTCAGGGAGTCCAGACTCTTGCATCTTCCCATACATAGAAAAGTGCTAAATTCCTTAACTTGGGATATCAGGGCTTCCCTGGTGACTCAAACAGTAAACAATCTGCCTGCAATGCGGGAGACCTGGGTTCAGTCCCTGGGTTGAGATGATCCTTTGGAGAAGGGAATTGTAGCCCACTCCAGTATTCTTACCTGGAGAAGTCCATGGACAGAGGAGCTTGGGAGGCTACAGTCCATGGGGTCACAAGCCCCATGGATTGGGATATCTAGTTTTCTTTAATTAACAATAACCTTTTGATGTTCAGACTACCTGCCCTTTGTTGCAAACCTTCTATATAACCTGGCTTCTCATGTCTCCTCCTCCAAGAAGTTCTCTCAGGGTTTCTTGAGATGCTGCCTCCCAGGTTTGAAGTTCTAAAAACCCAAAAAAACATTACTCTCAACTTTGAGATTGTGACTGTTTTATTTTAAGTCACCAATTTTTAAAAGCAACTTAAGAGCTTCCATCACATGATCATGCATAGCACTGACCACCTTATGATATACTTGAGATTATCTCTCTCCTGTGCCCTTCTTTAAGTGTAGTTCTAGGCAATGGGCTGTGTCCCACTTGTCTGTGATGTTCCAGTGCCCACAGTACACAGGGCACTGAAATATTTGTTGAAATAAAGTGTTGTATTGGTGTGATTGTATTGTTGAAGTTGAGCTATAACCACTGAAGGGAAAAGTAAGACCTTGGGTAAAGGTAGGGAAGAAGAGACTGTTGTGTGATATCTCACATCCCTTTTCCAAAATATAACATGATTTCACTCACCTTCCTTTACAAGCTTTGTGTCTTCTTTTAGACCATATCTGAATGCTCTTCTTTTATTTAAGGTACGATTGGAAATATAATCATTGAAGATTGAAATGTACTAGGGAGAGCTTGACAAGAGCTATAAAAAAAGGCTCTGAAGTATTTATATAACAGTTTATCAGACATGAATGCCATGTGTTTAGAAATCTGTGGTGCCCTGCAGCTGACAAGAAAGTATAGTCAATAAATTAAAATCCCAGGGGAAAAAACCAGGTCTACAGGAGGCAGAGAAGCAAAAGGCAAGTCAGAATTAATGGGACTTCCAGGGAGAGTTGAATTTGGTTAAATGTGCTGATCTGATTCTAATTGGACTATCTCAATATTTCCTTTATTGATAAAAACACACATTATCTCATAGAATAGAAACATTATGCATTTCTCAGTAACTAATGATAAAGTTGATGGGATCATTACAGTGATTTCTCTAGCTATTGTGACAAAGAGCACTGATTTTTTATTGGCACTGTTTAAGAATATAGTACAGATACTTCCTTCTCTCAGGTTCTCTGGTAGCTCAGTGATGTAGGAAACATGGGTTCGATTCCTGGATCAGGAAGATCCCCTGGAGAAGGAAATGGCAACCCACTCAAGTAGACTTGCTTGGGAAATCCCATGGACTTGCTTGGGAAATCCCATGGACAGAAGAGCCTCTGGTGGGCTACAGTCCATGGGGTCGCGAAAGCATTGAACCTGATATAGTTTCCTTCTCTCAGAAACATACAATCGTATTTAAAAATCCCAACTTAAAGATACATAAAACGTGAATACAATGGCTCCCAAAAGTTACAGGGCTGAGTCACTTTCCACTGTAGACCATTTAATATCTTTGGATTTTTCAATAATTTTTTTCATTAAAAAAATTGATATGTAGTTGACTTAAAATAATATCTTTGGATTTTTGAACCGTATTATCACTCAAAATTTATTTCAAAATCCAAACATAATATCTATTTGCATTAAAAGTAATTCATTTTGGAGCTTCTTTAAATAGACAATTTCCTTTGTGTATTTAAGGTAACATTTCTAATGTACAAATTTTCAGAAAGATTTAAATCCATGCTTGTGGAAATTCAATGTTTGCTTGCTTCTTATTTAAAGGGCTTATATTAGGGAGGTAGAATTATGGAGGAAAGGTTACTCAGTAGCTGTGACATCTTGAGTGTCTTATTTACCTGCTTTGCTCTGATCTAACATAGAAGAGGAAAGAGGGAGATAGGTTATTTCTAAGATAGCTTCCTGTTATCTCTTGTGTAGGTCTATAATTCTGCTACATACAAGACAAAGTTTCCTAAAAAATAAAAAGTCTCTTTCATGTCATTGTGCAGATAAATTTCTGTGTACTAGAAGATAACCTAGCCAGAGAGCAGAAGAGGCTTGTTTATCTGATTCTAACACCTTCTCCTCTCTGGTTCCTCTTCCTGTAAGTCATGCCCTGTGGTGTGATGGGAAGAGAAGAAAGCTGTAGAGCTATACCTGAATTCTCCCAGGTTCTTTTGTTTCAACAGAGCAGTTACAAAGCAATCATCTTTTAGTGCTACTTTCTGCCCCACTTCCCAATTCAAACATCTTTGTTTCTCCTTAAAGGAAATCAACCAGCTAACGTTAAGGAACACCCCCCGCCCCCGCCTCCACCACCCCTGCGGCAACAAACCATTAGGATCAACATATATAACAAAATATTTTCTAATAAAGTAATTAAGCAAATAAAAGGATGAAAAAAGTACGCACTCCTACAGTACCCTATATACTTCCTTTATTTTCACACTCATTATACCTGCATTTTGATGCTTTTGAATTGATGCCTTTGAACTGTGGTGTTCGAGAAGACTCCTGAGAGTCCCTTGGACTACAAGGAGATCAAACCAGTCAATCCTAAAGGAAATCAGTCCTGAGTATTCATTGAAAGGACTGATACTGAAGCTGAAGCTCCAATACTTTGGCCACCTGATGCAAAGAACTGACTCATTTGAAAAGACCCTGATGCTTGGAAAGACTGAAGGCAGGA
>SJYQ01004516.1:3969-21042 GCA_006410935.1 Redunca redunca
TGAAAACATAATGACTATTTTGATAAACATAAGCAGGAGTGGAGTACATTAAGATTATACTAGTCATTAGTGCAGATTAATTTTTATGACAGCAGCAATATCCAACAGGACTCCTAGGGAGGAAAACAGAACAGGTAAATTTTGATGGGAAGAAGAGGGGTTATAGAGTTTGGGCAATGGTTCCAGTTGCTATAACTGAATTAGCCTATTATTTAATTATTTTTTCTGTCTTTCCAGGCTAAGTCCTTCTTATCTAGACAGCTAGCAGACAGGTCTATGCTCTTCTTTGAAGAGAAAGTGAGCTGGCAGTTAGGTGGTGGCATGATGAGGTGTTGGGTGCCTGGACAGGAAGAGTTATGTTTGGAGGAAGAAGGATATGCCTGAAGAGAATGGGACTCTCTCAAAGCTAAACTTAGAGAAGTGAGTAATGTGAAATGCCACTTCCTTTTTGTATCCCAGGCTGTAAGGAAGGAGCATTTGAGGGGCAGTGAACTTTTTTCAAAAAGGCCTTTCTATAACACAGAGGTAACTGGTGCATCGGCCAGCTGTGTCTATCAGTGATCATAGTACTTCAGGGTTAAAGAATCAAGGACAATCAATGAGAGTCAAGAATCAATGAGGAACCCACTCTAAGCTGTGGAACTGCTGTAAAATATTTTGTCCTAGAGAGGACAAAAACCAGAATAGAACAACAGTCCTCTACATCAGTTAGGGTTTGCAGAAAAGAGATAAGAACAGCACAATATGAACTAACTGGATACTCTCTGATGGGATTAAGGAGAACAAGCAGGGTTTTCAGACACAAAAGGATAAGGTGGAAGAATTGAGTGATTCCTATATAAGACAAAGCATGAGGTTAGCAATGACTAAAAATTGTCAGAAGCCTGAGCTGTTTTGAGATCAGTTTTGAAAGGAGCAAGATAAGAGAATAAATCCTTAGAAGTTTGAACAATTTGAAGGTTTGGCAGGAATTGGTATAGACCAAATTGCCCCCAGCCAACTGCTTCATTTACTGTGTTTGTTCTAAGATTACTCATCCATATGATGAATTGCTTTTGACTGTGCTTCTTAGATGTTTGTACATAGCAGTGTTCTGTTTCATTCATTTATTCATTAAGCATTTAATAATAATAAAAATAAAAACTTCTTGTATACCTAGAACTGATGAAGCTATGAGCACTGAAAAAAATGATTGAAGCCATACATATTTCCTGCCCATGAGGACTTTATAATATTGTTTGGGGGACAGGATTTTCACTCATTAAACAATTTCAAAATCATGATGATCCCGACATACTCTTGAAAGAAGTCAAGAAATTCAAAATTTGTGAGTTAAATAGTTCTTTTGGTATTCTAGTTCTGAATGAATGATGATGTCTACCATTATTTTCTGTAGGGAAATTGACTCTGAGCTGTAAATATAGAACCAAAGTGGTTGTTATGAGTTGGGGTTCATCTAGGAGGTGGATGTTAAACTGAGCCTGGATGAAGGACCATGGAAGAAGGGGAAAGTGATAGGCACAGATCCAGAGGCAGGGACTGCAAAGGTATGCTTGGTAGCAGTAAATAGAAGGGTTTGATTAAAATCTAGTTTTCATGTTGAAGAGGTAAGGTAGGCTGTTAATGTAAAGTCTGTTGAACATCAACCTGAATATTCATTTGAATTCTATAGGGCTTTTGAGTAGAAGAATGGCAGGATTGTTTCTGCTTTCTTCTTTGGTCATTTAACAGTATAGTGTGTCTTTTTCACACACCATATAGTCTTTGAAAAGAGTGCACTTGAAGCTGAAATAATTAAATAAGAATAAGGTATTAAGAACTGTTTCCTAGACTTTTCCAGGATCCTCATGGCCATTTAGAGCCTAAAATTAATATTCCCAGTTGAAGGCATTAGGTGGGGTACTCTCCTGAACTGAAGTGTGCCACCTGATATTTTTTGTTGTTTTTGGAGGATAATTGCTTTACAATGTAGTGGTGGTCTCTGACATACATCAACACGACTCAGTCATAATTGTATATATATATCCCATCCGTCTTGAGCCTGTGTCCCCTCCCCCATTCTACCATTCTAGGTGGTCACAAGGTGCCAGAATGGGCTCCCTGTATTACATAGAAGCTTCCTGCTAGTCATCTATTTTACACATGATAGTGTATATATGTCAGTGCTACTTTCTCAGTTTGTACTAGCCTCTCCTTCCCCTGCTGTGTTCACAAGTCCATTCTCTATGTCTGCGTCTCCATTTCTTCTCTGTAAATTTACACCCAGGTGAAATCTCATGACAGAAGAACACTTCCATTTAGCAAACCATTATCAACATCTATGGACAATCACCATCTGGTTATAATAAACTTCACAATAACCTTAAAGACAGGAATACTCTTTTCCCCTTTCATATGAGAAAAGAGCTTTCAGGAAGGTTAATAGCAATGCTTAGGAGTTCAGGGTTTTTAAAGCCACACAGATCTGGGATTAGAAGCTGACACTGTCACTTCCTAGCTGTGTCACTTTAAGCAGATTTTTTCACCTCTCTGAGCCTCAGTTTCTTCATCTATGGAATGGAAACAAGCATCCGTATCTCAAAAGGTTTCATGCAAGACTTTCAGTACAGAGTCTCTGGCACACAGCCTCCAGCATTCAGTAAGTGTCATCATTGGCTGAAAGTGGTTTCAAGAGTTTTGAGTGCATACAGCAATGGAAGGTGCAAGAGTGGGGTGGTTAAGATAAGAGCATGACTTCTGGAGCTAAGCTGCCTTGACTTGAACACCAGTTCTGCTTTGTGATCTTCTGCAAGTAACTTAAACTTTCTCTGTCTGAATCTTCTCGTCCACAAAATGAGGATAATAATGGTAACCACACTACTGAACTGTGAGGATTAAGTAAGTAAATATATGTAAAAAGTGCTAGAACACTACCTGGCCCATGGTGGTTTTGGTTTAGTCACTAAGTCATGTCCAACTCTTGTGACCCAATGGACTGTAGCCTGTCAGGCTTCTCTGTTCATGGGATTCTCCAGGCAAGCATACTGGAGTGGGTTGTCATTTCCTTCTCCAGGGGATCTTCCCAACCCAGGGATCGAAACTTGGTCTCCTACATTGCAGTCAGTTTCTTTACCGGCTAAGCCACCAGGGAAGCCCCTACCTGGCACATAGCAAACCTCAATAAATGTTAGCTACTACTATGTGCCAGGCACTATGCTGAAGGTTTTACGTGCTTCATCTCATGTAATCCTCAGTTGCCCTAGGAGGAGGTAGACTATTATCCCCATTTCATACAAAAGGAAATTGAGGCTCAGGAGAATTATAGCTAGCAATGGGTCAAAGGTCATACCACTTGCAAATAACTCAAATGTAGGTCGGTCTGACTCTACAGCCCTGTAAGCCTGTTAACCACTGTTTCATAGTAAGACTTGCTTCTTTTTGGAGCAGTTCAAATGTGGTATTCCAGGGGTCATTGGGAATGGAGGGAGACTAGTCTGGCAGGAAAGCAAATCTGATGTGAGAATCGTCGAATCTGCAAGGCTGGAGGGGACTTTCAGAGGAGTATGTTTTGCTATTTTCTGTAGCAAGATGTGTCCCCTTTAGAAGTAAGCAGTCTGTTCTGAGTCCATGCTATAAACACTTTAGGAGATTTGTGGTGCTTCATTAGAAAACTTGGGCAATATTTTGAAACACAAACTTCTACTTTAAAGGGCAAAAAGCTAATGAAAAGTAGTTGTAAAGTGAAGAGCTATCCTCCTAACTGACAAAGGTCAGTTATGCCAAATGAATACCATATTAAGAATCAAACAGGGAGCAAGGCTAAGAACACAAAAGAGCTGAGGTGGGTGGGATTGGGAAAGTCTCATAAGTCACATCCACAGCTGTGAAGTAGGACTTAAGAGGCAGGGCAGCAGCAGGAAGGAAAGATCCCAGAGTCTTAAGCACTTGACAGTACTTGGTTAGAGTATCCCTTTCCCCATGGTCTCTACTTACAGAGTAATTCCTGTTTTCCTGCTTTCTTTTAGAGTGCTTGCGATCTGAAATTCTACATTTTGAGATTTCTTTTTTAAGCTCTGTAAGTTTTCCATAATCAAATAATGAAAGCCCCATGGGTGGGATAATAATCATAATTAAAACTAACAGGGCATGTATCATGAGCCAGACACTGTTCTAAGTGCCTTACATATGTTAACTCACTTAATCATTACAACAGTCTTGTGAAAAAGATCCTACTATTATCCCCACTTGATAGATGAGAAAACTGAGGTACAGAGAAATTAAGGAATGTATTCAAACCAGCTGATAAAAAGCAGAGCAAGAATTCAAACCCAGGTAGTTGGCATCATGGTCTGCCTGTTATCATCACATTATCCTGCTTCATTGGGCCATTATTTGCTACTAACACTTTAGTTTGATCTAGTTTTTCTGCTTTTTTAGCTGTGATCACTGACCAAGAGCTAGGGAGATAAAATTCTTGAAGTCACTGAATTCACATGTGGGAACCAGTCACAGAACTGAATAAAACAGTTCTGGGCTTTCTTCCAGGAGAGGATGTATTGTGGGTAAAGATGTGAGTGTGCCAGTTAGAGAAGCCTTGGACTAGCCCTAAAGTTAATTGTGGCTCTTCCCCTGGCATTGTCATGATACACTCTTTTAGTAACCTCTTCAGTGAGAGAATCCAATATGGTGTTTAAAAGCACCACCCATTGTTGTTCAGTCACTAAGTCATGTCTGACTCTTTGTGACCCCATGGACTGCAGCACACCAGGCTTCTGTGTCCATCACTATCTCCCAGATGCAGGCTCAAAAATTTGCCAACCATGTGATCTTATGTAAATTAAGTTTTCTATCAATAACTCTGGTAAGTTAGGAGAAAACCAGGAACAATCTCACATGATTGTTAGAAGGAGAAATGAAATGATCAATGTTTGCAAAAAAAAAAAAAAGAGTAAGCACTCAGTTCATTGGGCTGTTACTCCCTTTGGGGAACTTTTGGGAGCCTCAGTAATTCATTTCTGAGCCTGACTTACCAGCCGTTTTTGCCTTTTTCAGTTGTCTTTCAGGAGGTCTCTGAGGTCTTCATTCATTAGTCTCCATGGATTTTTCTTTCCCCTATATTTGGCTTTCAGTTTAAAGGAAGAGGGCACTTATTCAAACCAGTCAACCCTTTGGCAGCCTCAACCATGTTCTTTCCTAAAATGTGTCAGTAAATCCAATCATTTTGCTCAGGGGCAAAAGTGAAAGGAAACATGAACAAGAGATGGGTATTGAAAAGGCACCAAGATGGCAGGATCTATGTTCTTAATGAAGCCTTTTCCATACTATGGTCTGTGGAACATTAGTCTGAGATACTTCTGGGAGAATAAAAGATTTACGTTGTCAGAAAGTTTGGGAAACAGAGCATACTATATCTCCTTCTCAGAGAACCATACTCCACACTAGTCTGTTAAAAGCTCTAAATAATTTTATAATCATTAAATTTGTTTAACCTTGTCTTATCCAACACTTACAAATTAATCTGACCTCAGAAACTTTCAGAGTGGGAAATTATCTTGATGTAATGGTCATCTCCAAGTATGCTATCAGGCAAGCTATCTTAGAGGTCATAGGACAGAAAGGCTCATAGACTGAATTAAGATGCTTGAACCATATGGTTTTTTAAATGTACAGTGAAAAGCAAAGGGAAATAAATGGGTGTCTTAATTCATAGGATATGGGTCTGTTGATATAGCTCATTAATTCATTAAATTTTGGCTATTACACTAGTTATTTTCAGATGATAGTAACATTTACAATTTTTTATCACAGTATAGTTAACATACAATGTTGCTTTACTTTCTGCTATATGGCAAAATGAATCAGCTGAAGGAAAAAGCCAGTTCACTGGACCCTGATGCTGGGAAAGATTGAGAGCAGGAGAAGTGGATGACAGAGGATAAGATGGTTGGATGGCATCACTGACTCAATGGACATGAGTTTGAGCAAACTTTGGGAAATAGTGAAGGACAAGGAAGCTTGGTGTGCTGCGGTCCATGGGGTTGCAGAGTTGGACACGACTTGGCAATTGACCAACAACAAAAATAAATACATGTATATCAGTTCTTTTTTAGTTTTTTTTTTTTTTCCATGTAGGTCATTATAGAGTATTGAATAGAGTTCCCTGTGCTATATAGTAGGTCCTTATTATAGTAGTGTATATGTGTCAATCCCAATCTTCCAATTTATCCTTTGTACCCCTCAGATTATAGTAACATAATTGACACATTGAGTGCTAGGCGCTGCACTATTGTTTGTATATATACTTAATACAGCCTCAGTTTTACATATTTTGTGATAGGGAAGTGAATAACATGTTCAGTTCACAAAACACATACTTGGTTTTATCCTAAGTCAATGACTAGAATACCTAAATTTTCTTATTTATAACATCTGTATAGATTTAAATAAAAAGAAAATAAATGATCATATTTTGCATGTTAAGCTGCTGGTGGACTGAACACATGCATTTAATTTCACTCCAAGAGTTTTCATCATTTCTTGGGTCCAGTGAAAACTTCTGGTGTAATTCAGACAAGGGTGAGAGTGCTGAATCAAAAAAGGGGGAATTGAGTGAATCTATGTGTACTAAAGTCAGAATTCTCCTGCCTTTTCCCTCTACTCAACTTTCTAAAATGTTAGCAGCCATATCTTTCTTCTGAAAACAGGAGCTTAGAATCATATTTGCTGGGAAATCTTAGCAGTTTAAGAAGTATGACCCAAAGATACCGACATTAGAACGTTCATCAGACCTCCTGAAAGATGCCTCTAAACTACAATAAAAGAATAATCTTTTAGAGGTGTAAAGCCCAGATGGCTAGACAGAAATAGAGGGAAGACAATAATATTTTGGAAGATAGAAAACAAATAGAGTGAGGTGAACTAAATTAGCAAATCTGAACAAGATAAATTCTGGACTAGCAGTGGCGAAAGCTGAGAGTCAACCTGGTTTACCCTGAAGAATCATCAAAATGATTACAGTTGGAGGCACCATGTACCTCTGGACTGGGCATAAAGTAGAAACTATTAAAAGAGGATTGATGGAAAGCTGTTAAAGAAATAGACTCCAAGATCCCTTCCCTCAATTCCAAACTTTTAGGCTACTTCTCCACCTCTACCTCAGCGTAAAACTAGAGATTTATTCTCTAGAGATGGTCAAAGTTTGAGTATCTGGACTGTTGTTGTCCAGTTGTTAAGTCATGTCTGACTCTTTACGACCCCATGGACTGCAGCGTGCCAGGCTTCCCTGCCCTTCACCATCTCCGAAAGTTTTCTCAAACTCATGTCCATTGAGTCAGTGATGCCATCTAACCATCTTATCTGCTTTTGCCCTCTTCTACTCCTGTCCTTGATCTTTCCCAGCATCAGGGTCTTTTCAAATGAGTCAGTTCTTCATATCAGGTGGCCAAAGTATTGGAACTTCAGCTTCAGCATCAGTCCTTCAAATGAATATTCAGGACTGATTTCCTTTAGGATGGACTGGTTGAATCTCCTTGCAGTCCAAGTGACTCTCAAGAATTTTCTCCAGCACTACAGTTCAAAAGCATTGTTTCTTCAGTTCTCAGCCTTCTTTATGGTCCAACTCTCACATCCATACATGACTACTGAAAACACCATAGCTTTGACTACATGGACATTTGTCAGCAAAGTAATATCTCTGCTTTTTAATATGCTGTCTAGGTTTGTCATAGCTTTTCTTCTAAGGAGCAAGAGTCTTTTACTTTTGTGAGTGAAGTCACTGTTCACAGTGATTTTGGAGCACAAGAAAATAAAATCTGCCACTGTTTCCACTTTTTCCGCAATTATTGCCATGAAATCATGAGACCAGATGCCATGATCTTAGTTTTTTTAATGTTGAATTTTAAGCCATCCTTTTCACTCTCCTCTTTCACTCTCATCAAGAGGCTCTTTAATTCCTCTTCCCTTTCTACCATTAGAAGGGTATCATCTGCATATCTGAGGTTGTTGATATTTCTCCCAGTATTCTTGATTCCAGCCTGTGATTCATCCAGCCTGGTATTTTGCATGATATACCTGCATGGAGTTGGACCAAAAAGAAGGCTGAATTTCGAAGAATTGATGCGTTTGAGCTGTGGTGTTGGAAAAGACTTGAGAGTCCCTTGGACTGCAAGGAGATCAAACCAGTCAATCCAAAGGAAATCAATCCTGAATATTCATTAGAAGGACTGATGCTGAAACTGAAGCTCCAATAGTTTGGCTACCTTATGCGAAGAGATGATTCATTAGAAGAGACCCTGATGCTAGGAAAAATTGAAGGCAGGAGGAGAACAGGATGACAGAGGACAAGATGGTTGGATGGAATCACTGACTCATTGGACATGAGTTTGAGCAAGCTCCAGAATGTGGTGAAAGACAGGGAAGCCTGGTGTGCTGCAGTCCATGGAGTTGCAAAGAGTTGGATAGGACTGAGTCAATGAACAAAAAGAACACTGTGCATAGAAGTTAAATAAACAGGGTGATAATATACAGCCCTGATATACTCCTTTCCCAATTTTGAACCAGTCTGTTATCCATGTCCAGTTCTAACTTGCTTCTTGACCTGCACACAAGTTTCTCAGGAGACAGGAAAGGTGGTCTGGTATTCCCATCTCTTTAACAATTTTCCACATTTCCATTTTGTTGTGTTCCACACAAAAATAGCATAGTTAGTGATGCAGAAATAGATGTTTTCCTGGAATTCCTTTGCTTTTTCTATGATCAAATGGATGTTGGCAATTTGATCTCTGGTTCCTCTGCCTTTTCTAACTCTAGCTTGTATATCTGGATGTTCTCTGTTGCTGTACTATTGAAGCCTAGCTTGAGGGATTTTGAGCATTACCTTGCTAACATGTGAAATGAGTGCAATTGTACGGTAGTTTGGACATTCTTTGGTACTGCCTTTCTTAGGGACTGGAATGAAAACTGACCTTTTCCAGTCTTGTGGCCATTGCTAAGTTTTCCAAAATTGCTGGCATATTGAGTGCAGCACTTTCACAGCATCATCCTTTAGGATTTGAAATAGCTCAGCTGGAATTTTGTCACCTCCACTAGTTTTGTTCATACTAGTGCTTCCTAAGGCCCACTTGACTTTGCACTCGAGGATATCAGGCTCTAGGTGAGTGACCACACCATTGTGGTTATCTGGGTCATTAAGTCCTTTTTTATATGGTTATTGTGTGTATTCTTGCCCCCTCTTCTTAATCTCTTCTGCTTCTGCTAGGTCCTTGCCATTTCTGTCTTTAATTGTGCTCATCTTTGCATGAAATATTCCCTTGGTATCTCTGATTTTTTTGAAGATATCCTTAGTCTTTCCCATTCTATTGTTTTCCTCTATTCCTTTGCATTGCTCACTTAAGAAGGCTTTCTTATCGCTCCTTGCTATTCTCTGGAGCCCTGCATTCAGTTTGGTATATCTTTCCCTTTCACTTCTCTTTTCTCAGCCATTTGTACGGCCTCCTCAGACAACCACTTTGCCTTCTTGAATTTCTTTTTATTTGAAATTATTTTGGTCACTGACTCCTGTAGAGTGTTACAAACCTCTGTCCATAGTTTTATGGGCACTCTTTCTACCAGATCTAATCCCTTGAATCTATTTGTCCCTACAGTCCATGATCATAAGGGATGTGTTTTAGGTCATAACTGAAAGGCCTAGTGTTTCCCCCTGCTTTCTTCAATTTAAGCCTGAAGTTTGCAATAAGGAGCTGGTGATCTGATCCACAGTCAGCTCTACGTCTTATTTTTGCTGACCATGCAGAGCTGTTCTGCATTTTCCAGCAAAGAATATAATCAATCTGATTTCCAGATTGTCCATCTGGTGATGTCCGTGTGTAGAGTCTTCTCTCGTGTTGTTGGAAGAGGGTGTTTGCTATGACCAGTGCATTCTCTTGGCCAAACTCTGCTAGCCTCTGCCCTGCTTTATTTAGCCTCTGGACTGTATGATACCATGAATAGCTGACAGCTTGAGTATCATAAGTAACATGTTATTATGCGAAAATAATCTTGAATGCTAAAATCCTGGGCTTTCCCCCCCACCTTTAGGTTCGCAAGAAAAATTATGCAAAAGTTGGAAAGAAGGGTAAAAGAATACAACATGTTCTTTTGATGTTATGCGGAACATTGTTTAATAAGCTCACCAAATGAGGATTTAATTATCTAGGGAAATATACCTACATCTGACTGCTATTTATATCAAGGGTTCAGATTCTCTGTGTATTTCTATGTTAACTTGCAGATTTTACCCAGAAGAAATAAAATAATTTTTGTCCAGAAAAAAAGATAACATCAAAATTATAGTTTTCATTGCCTCATTGTACATTAATCAGTTGTGTCTTATCTAGCAATCATACTCTACAATTCCTTCTTAAAGGACTATAAGTAAAATGCCTAGTTCCTCAAAACATCCTTTGAATCTGCTCAACCCTAGATTTGTATGAGAGTCATGTTTTTAATTTTTTAACATTTTATTTTGGCAGTTTCTCAAATGTTAGCAGTCAGACCTTTACCTCTAGGTGAGGAAATGAGAGTATTCCCTGGAAATTTGCCTAGCCAAAGATTAAAAACTTAAAGATACTGACTTCTGGTTTCCTAGCAAATGACCCAGTCAGATCTCCCTGTTTTTAGGATGACCATATATTTTATCATATAAAATAGAAATTTTGAGAGTAAGAGGAGGATTTTTTTTATTGAAGTATAGATAATTTACAATATTGTGTTAGTTTCTGGTATACAGCAAAGTGATTCAGTTATATATGTATATATTTTTTCATATTCTTTTCCATTATGGTTTATTACAAGATATTGAATATAGTTCCCTGTGCAATACAGTAGGACCTTGCCATTTATTCATTCTATATATAATAGTTTACATCTGCTAACCCCAAACTCCCAGCCCATGTCTCCCCCACTGTCCCTCCACCTTGGCATGCACAAGTCTGTTATATATGTCTGTGAGTCTGTTTCTGTTTTGTAGGTAGATTCATCTGTGCCATATTTTAGATTCCACATATAAGTGATATCATATGGTATTTTCTCTTTTTGACTTACTTCATTTAGTATGATAATCTCTAGGTCCATCCATGTTGCTGCAAATGGCATTATTTCATTCTTTTTTATGTTAAAATAATATTTCATTATTTATGTACACACACACCACATCTTCTTTATCCATTCATCTATTGATGGATATTTAGGTTTCTTCCATTTCTCGGCTATTGTAAATAGTGCTGCTATGAACATAAGGGTACATGTATCTTTTCAAACTGTATTTTTTTCCCTTGATATATGCCCAGGAATGGAATTGCTGGATCATATGGAAACTCTATTTTCACTTTTTGAGGAACTCCCATACTGTTCTTCATAGGGCTACACTAATTTACATTTTCACCATCAGTGTAGGAGGGTTCCCTTTTCTCCACACCCTCCCAGCATTTCTTATTTGTAGACTTTTTAATGATGGCCATTCTGACCAATGTGAGGTGGAACCTCACTGTAGTTTTGTTTTGCATTTCTCTAATAATTAGTAATGCTGAGTATCTTTTCATGTGCCTATTGGCCATCTGTATGTTTTCTTTTGAGAAATTTCTGTTTAGTTCTTCTACCTATTTTTCAATTGGGTTGTTTTTTGTTGTTGAGTTGTATGAGCTCTTATATTTTGAAAATTAAGGCCTTGCCAATCTTATTGTTTGCAATATTTGGAATGGAGTAGACAAAACTCAAAATAATGTCAAGAAAGATTTTGGACTTTCTAATAATAAAACAGGAAACCAGAAAATAACAAAGCCATCCTTTGAAAAGTCTGAAGAAAAAAATATTGCTCAGTTCAGTTCAGTCACTCAGTTGTGTCCAACTCTTTGCGACCCCATGGACAACAGCACGCCAGACCTCCCTGTCCCATCACCAACTCCTGGAGCTTACTCAAACTCATCTCCACTGAGTCAGTGATTCCATCCAACTTTCTCATCCTCTATCATCCCCTTCTCTTCCGGCCCTCAATAGTTCCCAGCATCAGGGTCTTTTCAAATGAATCAGCTCTTTGCATCAGGTGGCCAAAGTATTGGAGTTTCAGCTTCAACATCAGTCCTTCCAATGAACACTCAGGACTGATCTCCTTTAGGATGGACTGGTTGGATCTCCCTGAAGTGCAAGGGACTCTCAAGACTCTTCTCCAACACCAAAGTTCAAAAGCATCAATTCTTTGGTGCTCAGCTTTCTTTATAGTCCAATTGTCACATCCATACATGACTACTGGAAAAATCATAGCCTTGACTAGACGGACCATTTTTGGCAAAGTAATGTCTCTGTTTTTTTAATATGCTGTCTAGGTTGGTCACAACTTTCCTTCTAAGGAGTAAGGGAATCCCAATGATTAATTTCAGAGAAAATAAGTTAAATAGTAAAGGAAAAATAATAAAGATTACTTTATTNGGTCTGGACTAAATATAATTATCTTGGGATTTTGGAAAGATGGAGGGCTCCTGTTATTTGTGGTAGGTAGGAAAAAGAATACCAAATTTTCATCTTCCAAACAGGTACTTAGATAGGTATGCCTGAAACTGAAATTTCATGAGTTAGCAATACAAGCATATAAATTTAGAGATATTAAGATTTTCAGGAAAAGAATCAGTAAAAAGAATTGAAATGTTTTCCTAATGGGAAGGAAAAATGGAGTGAGGGAAGAAGAATAGGGACTGTTGTCTTGCCTAACAAATTTTAAGGATTAGTAGACTTATAGTAGGTTAATGTGTGACTTTTATTTTTAAAAAGTTTTTAAAAAGAAAAAAAATAGTCATTTTTACATGTCATGGTTCAGCAAAAAATACTAGAGTTTGAAAAATTAAGTGCTTGGTTCAGGTTGAAGTTCATATTTTGGTAGCTTACAGACTTAATTCAAAAGAACAATGTAGAAAGAGTTTTCCCTTTCATAGAACCTATTTTGGCTCCTAAAATGCTTAAATTATTTGTTATCATATATGATCAAAATGGAATTGTTTTGAGGTAGTGTTTCCTTAGGTAATGAGTACATAAGAATCAGGAGATTTTTTTAAAATTTATTTTTAATCAAAGGATAATTGCTTTACAATATTGTGTTGGTTTCTTCCATACATCAACATGATTCAGCCACACATATATATGAATCAGGAGATTTTAATGAGTATCTGTTCTGCCACTGAGTGCTATATTATGTTGAACAAGTCATTCATCTTCTTTGAACATAAGTTTCCTCAGCTGTCATATGGATGTAGTCAAAGAATTTATGTCTACTACATGCAGTGGGTTCAGAGTTCTCTCCTCCAGAACCCTGATTCCTATGTCAGAGGGATCTGGAACTCTTAGAGAAAAAGGCTGAAGAAGGGGCAATGTTTTTTATATATTTGAAAACACTAGGTTCAGAATGAAGTCTCAGGATCGAAAAGGTGGCTGCAGTGGGGATTAAGGGGCAGGATTGAGGCCTAGTTCACAGCACTCCAGGTGTCCTTCACTTTTAAAGAGACTGTAGCTATACATAGGGACTTCCCCAATGGCTCAAGCAGTAAAGAATCCACCTGCAATGCAGGAGACACAGGAGACATGGGTTTGATTCCCTGGGTTGGAAAGATCCCCTGGAGAAGGAAACAGCCACTTACTCCAGTGTTCTTGCCTGGGAGAAAAAAAATATGCACGCGCACACACACACACACAGCTTTTGCACAAAACTTTGGGAGAAGGAGTTCTTTTTTAAAAATTTAATTAAATTGGAATGTTTCTGACTTACTTGGATTCAAATTCCAGGTGTTTTCACTTACTGGTCCTTGTTGATGACTGCCATGGATAAGTTACTTGTTGCTGAGTCTCAGTTTACCAACCAAAATATACTATAGATTATGAAAAGAGGAGAATTCAAAGGTCAGGGAATATTATTTTTGCATTCTCCCTGAACCTTCTTATGCTAATATCACAGACAGTTGTAAACTTCCACAAACCTCTGTCCTCTGCCCATACTAAATTTAGGGGTCAGCAGGCAAGGTTCTTTAAACTATGAAAAGCCCAAGTACCATTCTATGGCTTTGAATGGTTCTATATGGCCCACAGGAGTCTTTGCCTGGGTCAGGCTATAATCAGTATTTAATGGGAAACACCTTCCTTCCTTCTTTCCTTTAGGGCATGACTCACAAACACCTGGCATCCAGGCCTCTATGACTCCTCTGCTCACACTGTTTTAATTCCTGACAGCTCACTGTACCTCTGACACAAAAGAACCACATTGTCCTGGGCATTGTCAATTTAGCATGTTTCAGTTGCCCACTCTGATCACAGAGTCACTCCTGAACCTAAAATGCTAACTGTTGAAAATTAATCTGACACTTTGCGCATTCTCAGATGGAGACAAATGGACTCTATTTTAAAGGACATTTTCTCAAAGCATCCAGCAGAATTGAAGGCTCCTGATTTTTAATTTCTCCTAAAACCTGAGCCAAATAAGCTAAATGACCAATATTGATGCTTCAGTTCCTCTAAAAACAATGGCTGTGCTAGGTGATCAGAATGTATTTGCTTATCAAAGTTGAAAATCCATTTTGAGGAGCTTGTATCTTTGGATCTGCCTCCAGATGGGTTCCTGACACTCAAGAATGAGAGATGGTTCACCTTCTTTTAAAGTGTTTTAACTGTGCTGTAGTTAAAAAGAAGGAAGGACAAGCATAGGAAGTAAACTAAATGAAGGCCAAGGATGATCTAGTGGTTATAACAACATAGGCTTGAGTTTTAATATTAATGGAATTTTCAATAATTGTTGTCTTAATAGATTTCTTAAGTACCTCTAAATTGTGAACCTTAATAAACATTATTTAGGCAAATTTTTAATGGATGGATCCTTCTGAACTATGACTCACCCCTTAGAAGAATCAGAAAAATACTACCCTCTGAGAGTGGCTTTTAATTTGTATCTGTAGCAGTATTTGTCTCTTTTTTAACCCAGCATCCTGCCAAATCAAGACAAACCTGCTGGAAATGGACACTTAAGATCAAAGGGATAATTGAGAGAGGCTGAAGGAAAAAAAAAATTAAGTATATGCTAGTCATCATCCTGGTGTTTACTATTGTTGGTTGTCATGACCCAGTCCTGAATCCTTTCCTCTTTTCACTGTATACTCCTCTCCAGTTTACTTTGTCCTCACTCACTCTCATGGCGTGAAATACCATCTCCATGGTATTTCTTATGGCTCTCAAATTTCTATCTCCAACTTGGTCTGAGTTCCAGACTCCAATATGCAACTGCCTACTGGACGTTGTGATTTGGATGTCAGTGAAATATCTCCGAATCAACACATCCAAAACTAAACTTCTTGTCTTCTCCTGCCACTGCTCCTACTTCAGTTCAGTTCAGTTCAGTCACTCAGTCATGTCCAACTCTTTGTGACCCCGTGAATCACAGCACACCATGCCTCCCTGTCCGTCACCATCTCCTAGAGTTCACTCAAACTCACGTCCATCGATTTGGTGATGCCATCCAGCCATCTATCCTCTGTCGTCCCCTTTTCCTCCTGCCCCCAATCCCTCCCAGCATTAGAGTCTTTTCCAGTGAGTCAACTCTTCGCATGAGGTGGCCAAAGTACTGGAGTTTCAGCTTTAGCATCATTCCTTCCAAAGAACACCCAGGGCTGATCTCCTTCAGAATGGACTGGTTGGATCTCCTTGCAGTTCAAGGGACTCTCAAGAGTCTTCTCCAACACCACAGTTCAAAAGCATCAGTTCTTTGGCGCTCAGCTTTCTTCACAGTCCCACTCTTGCATCCATACATGACCACTGGAAAAACCATAGCCTTGACTAGACAGACCTTAGTCAGCAAAGTAATGTCTCTGCTTTTCAATATGCTATCTAGGTTGGTCAAAATTTTTCTTCCAAGGAGTAAGCGTATTTTAATTTCATGGCTGCAGTCACCATATGCAGTGATTTTGGAGCCCCCCAAAATAAAGTTTGATACTGTTTCCACTGTTTCTCCATCTATTTCCCATGGAGTGATAGGACCGGATGCCATGATCTTCATTTTCTGAATGTTGAGCTTTAAGCCAACTTTTTCACTTTCCTCTTTCACTTTCATCAAGAGGCTTTTTAGTTCCTCTTCACTTGCTGCTGTAAGGGTAGTATCATGTAGTATCATCTGCATATCTGAGATTATTGATATTTCTCCCAGCAATCTTGATTCCAGCTTGGGCTTCTTCCAGTCCAGCGTTACTCATGATGTACACTGCATATAAGTTAAATAAGCAGGGTGACAGATACAGACTTGACATACTCCTTTTCCAATTTGGAACCAGTCTGTTGTACCATGTTCAGTTCTAACTCTTGCTTCCTAACCCGCATGTAGGTTTCTCAAGAGGCAGGTCAGGTGGTCTGGTATTCCCATCTCTTTCAGAATTTTCCACATTTTATTCTGATCCACACAGTCAAAGGTTTTGGCATAGTCAATGTAACAAACACAATTCTGGGTACTTGAGATATAGCAATAAACAGGTTTCTGACTTCCAGAATTTTCATTTTATTTTATTTTATTTATTTTATTTTTAAAAATATACATTTATTTATTTCAATTAGAGGCTAATTACTTTACAATATTGTATGGTATTGCCATACATCAACATGAATCTACCACGGGTGTACACGTGTTCCACATCCTGAATCGCCTGTCCACCTTGCTCTCCATCACATCCCTCTGGGTCATCCCAGATCACCAGCCCAGAGCATCCTGTATCATGCATTGAACTTGGACTGGCGATTCATTTCACATATGATATTATACATGTATCAATGCCATTCTCCCAAATCACCCCACCATTGCCTTCTCCCACAGAGTCCAAAAGACTGTTTTATACATCTGTGTCTCTTTTGCTGTTTCGCATACAGGGTTATCATTACCATCTTTCTAAATTCCATATATTTGTGTGAGTATACTGTATTAGTGTTTTTCCCTCTGGCTTACTTCACTCTGTATAATCAGCTCCAGTTTCATCCACCTCATTAGAACTGATTCAAATGTATTCTTTTTAATGGCTGAGTAATACTCCATTGTGTATATATACCATA
>SJYQ01004516.1:26165-63329 GCA_006410935.1 Redunca redunca
TAGGTTATTAAAATGAAAATTAAAGGAGTAATAAAGGACTTAAAATTAAAAAAATAAAGAATGATAGTAAAAATAGTAAAAATATATCTAGGACTTTCTCTGGCGTTGTTGTGGGCAGTGTGGGGTCAGTTCATTTCAGATATTTTCTTGATCCAGCTTATATTTCTCAAGAGCTATAGGCCCCTTCCTATGTAGTCGGTACTAATTACAGGGTTGTAATCTATTGCACCTGTTACTTCCACGGAGGGTCCCTCTGTTTTAGCTTCTTCTGTTTGCTGGTCTCTTCAGTGTCTAATTTCCACCCTGGCACAAGGGGGCGGTGGTGGACACTTTTTTAGGCTCATTTATTCAGTCATGCTGTGGGGAGGGAGGAATGCTGCAAACAAATAACACTGGCCCATGCTCGCCAAGTCTCAGCCACACTGGGTTTGCCCCCGCTTATGGCGTGAGTGCTTTCCCTATCTACACTGCTTAGGCTCTAGGTTGCTCTGCTGGGAACCGTCTGAGGCTGTCCCTGGGCTGCATGCACCTCCCAGGTCTAAGCCACTCAGGTTCAGGTACTCAGGTAGTCCTCAGAGGGGCACATTCAGTTGCGCCTGCATTTTGTGCCCTTCCCAGGTCCAAGCAGCTCAGGTGACCAGGTGTTTGGTGAGCACGGTTGCTGTGACTTATCGCCTCCCCGGTCCCTGCCACTTGGTTTTCTGGGTGTACAACCGGTGCACCTTCTCAGGCGGATGTGTCATTCAGAATCCCAAGAAGTCTTGGTTAGCAATGAAGCCTGCTTGCAGTTTGGTAGACAATGCCTCTCTGTGGCCGCCATTGCCCACTTCTGGCTCTGGCTGCCCTCGTCTGCCTGTCACCAGAGGCAGATAGGCCAGTGTGCAGCTGGCTAGCTCTGCTCAGTCCTTTGTTCTGTGAGTGGGCCTGATGGTGTCTTAGGTTAGGGCTTTTCGAGTAGCTCTAGTCAGTCCTTTGTTCTGTGAGCAGGCCTGGTGGTGTCTTAGGTTAGTGCTTTTTGCGTGGTAGTTATCCCACAGTCTGGTTTGCTAGCGTAAGTTAGTTCCCTCTGATTGCCCTCGGGGCATTCAGGCCTGGTCCTTACTCTAAGCTATGCAGCTGGTGCCTCCCTGCCCAACCCCTGTTTGCTGGTGGCGGATGCAGGTGTCTGCGCTGCTTCTCCGCTGAGGGTTACATAATCTGTGAGTTTTCATTATTTATTTATTTTTCCTCCTGGTTATGTTGCCCTCTGTGGTTCCAAGGCTCGCCACAGACTCAGCAGTGAGAGTGTTTCCTGGTGTTTGGAAACCTCTCTCCTTTTTAAGACTCCCTTCTCTTTTTATCTTTTATATTTTTTCCTACCTCCTCTCAAAGACAATGGGCTGCTTTTCTGGGTGCCTGATGTCCTCTTCCAGCATTCAGAAGTTGTTTTGTGGAATTTACTCAGTGTTCAAATGTTCTTTTGATGAATTTGTGGGGGAGAAAGTGGTCTCCCCGTCCTATTCCTTTGCCACCTTAGGACCTCCTCCCCAGAATTTACATTTTAGTGGTAGAGAGTAATAATGAAAATCAAACAAGCAAGTAAAGAATGGATGTGTATGCACACACCCACATATATATATGCATATATATATACATATATACATATATATATATATATAGAGAGAGAGAGAATTTTAAAGCAAAGTTGCTAAGGAGATAATGATGGGGAAGATAATGTATTTGATAGGAGTGATTAAGGAAGTTTTCTCTCTGAGAAGACGTATTAAGGAAAACTTGAACAAAAAGAAGTATTAATAATATATCATGCAAATATCTGGGGGAACATTTTACCTGGGGGAACATTTTTCCTGGTGGAAACAGAGAGTGCAAGTGCCCTGAGGTGTGAAGATGCTTGGTGTGCTTGAGAAAAAGCCTATTGGCTGGAAAGCAGTAAGTGAAGAGAAAAATTTTAGGAAATGGAGTCAAATAGGTAGCCAGGAGCCAGATCATACATGTGCTTATAGGCCATTATGAGGAGAATTGGATTTTTGTTCTGATTTGATTTTTGTTCAAGTGTGATAAACCATCACAGGTTTCTGAGGAGAGAAGTTGCATGATTGGATTTAGATTTTTAAAAGATCTCTAGTCATTGTGATGGGAGTAGACTGCAGGGGAGCTGAGTGGAAGCAGGGAGACCTGTCAGGATGCTGTTGCAAAAGTCCAGGAGAGAGAAAATTGTAGGTACACTCAAGTGATAGCAATGCATATACTAAGATGTGTTTAGATGCACTCTGTATTTTGTACATAGAGCTAATGAATTTGTCTAT
The DNA here is from genome assembly GCA_006410935.1 of Redunca redunca. Classification (NCBI taxonomy): domain Eukaryota; kingdom Metazoa; phylum Chordata; class Mammalia; order Artiodactyla; family Bovidae; genus Redunca; species Redunca redunca. The sequence continues at coordinate 28,472 of SJYQ01004516.1, forward strand.
CTAAGGGAATGGCATGACAACCATCAATCCAGTCTGCAAGCCAGAAAACTAGGAGTCATTCTTGACCCTTTCTTTTTACTTCACATCTGCCCACATCTATAATTCATTGCTAGAATCTGTTGATTCTCCTCAAGTGAAGACTGGAAAGAAGGGCATTTCTGGCAGAAAGAGAGGCATGTGGAATGAAATAAAAAGCATAGTAGGATCAGCTAGACCACAGAGTATTTTTCAAGGAAACTATTTGAAGAAACAGCATCCAAGTTTAAATATTGGTACAAGGAATAAACTTGTCTGACTCCTCCCTCAACCTAAATTATGTTAACCGCATTTCATACTCCCACAATTCCTGTTATTTTCCATAATGGCATTTGTCACAAGTTGTGGGTACATACTCATTCATTTGCTTATTCTATGCTGGTTTAATCTCACTCGGCTGAAATTTGACGTTAATGCAGGGACCAAATCTTACTTTATATCTCTAGTGCCTAATACTTGGTTCATAGAATGTACTCAGTGTTTGATAAATGAATAACTGAGTGAATATAAACATAAAAAAATTATTCTAAAGAGAATGCTGACGATCTTCTATGAGTGACTTAGAGGACTGACAAAGAATGAGGTTAGGCATAAGAAAAAACATCTTGACCAAAATATTTTTAAATCCCAGAATGAACCTAAGACTAATAGGATCTCATTTCTTATATTAAGCAAATAAGAGACTTCTAGGTACTGGATATAAAAGGGTTTGTTTCCAAATGACCTAAATGGTCTCTAAATTTCCTTCTAGAATTTTAAGATTCTGAGAAATATAATTGACAAACCATGAATCTAAAGAGCATTCACTGGCTTGTTGATTTGACAAAAATGTATTGAGTACCTAGTCTATATTAGGCAATGGGCTGGGCATTGTGGCCTCCACATCAATTTACTTTCCCTACTCAAGAGTCTGCATACTAGTAAGGGCATTCATTTGAGAGATATGCAGAGTATAAGAGGACATGATTTCTTATTTCCAGGTCTAGGCCTTAAGTGTGACATCTTAAAGAATGTCAACAAATTGGTCCATGTGGTTGTCAAGGTTCTCTGAGAAAGAGATACCAAGATGGAATTTAATATCTATGGATTTTATTAGTGGAAACACCTGTGAGAGGAAATGGGGAGAGCATCTGTAAAGTCTGGGAGAACTGTCAGACCAGAAGTTAAGCTTGACCTTGAGTAAAAGAGAGAGGGAAGGAAAGTCCAGCAAAGTGCCCTAGACTTCCGAGCAGTCTACAGAGGTTTGTTTGGGCCTTGAGAAGTCAGCCATCAGAGAAGTCCTGTGTCTTCAGTACTTAGAAGTGTGATTTGGGAGCAGATGATATGATGGATTTCAAAGCGCAGTACCTATGGCCCCTGGTCAGTTATGCTTATTATAGTTGTGGGAGGGAAGGGTGTAAAAAACTCATCCTTATGGCTGCCACATCCCATTATGAAGTTATGACAACTTATGCAAACTACAGATATCTACTTGGAGAATATGCCATTAATAGTTTACCAGGGAGAACATCAGACATGTACTTTCATGGAAAACAGCCAACTGAAATAGTGAAACATAAGAAATTGACTACCAAGTTGTTAGTGAGAGAAGCACTCAAGCTTAGCGCTCCTGGTTTATATGTTCAGCAGATCCATGCAGTTAGATGTATTCTGTTTCATTGTGCTGGTCTTTGTTTTTATTGACACTCTATAAGAAAGGTGTTAACAACTTTGGCGAGGGTATTGCCATAGCCATGACTGACTTCTAGCATTGTTTCCCTTCAAGTTCAGCCTTCTAAATATGCTCATATTCAGCCTTCTAAACACCATTAGTCAATGAGACAGCTATTGGTAAATCTATAGTAACAGCTGCAAAGGAGAATGGGATCCTGTTTTCTTTATTTTCCTCATTTTACTCTGTATCCATTATGGTATTCTAGATTATGTGGCAGTAAGAAATAACTTGATAAACTACAGCAACGTGAATTGTTGTTCAGTCACTAAGTCGCATTCAACTCTTCGTGACCCCAAGCTCTGCAGCAGGCCAGGCTTCCCTGTCCTTCACTATCGCCCCAAGTTTCCTCAAACTCATGTCCATTGAGTCAATGATGCCTTCCAACCAACTCATCCTCTGTCACCTTCTTCTCCTCCTGTCCTCAATCTTTCCCAGCACCAGGGTCTTTTCCAGTGAGTCAGTTCTTCGTATCAGGTGGCCAAAATATTGGAGCTTTTAGCATCAGTCATTCCAAAGAATATTCAACGTTTCTTTCCTTTAAGATTGACTGGTTTGATCTCCTTGCAGTCCAAGGGACTCTTGAGAGTCTTCTCCAGCACCATAGTTTGAAAGCATCAGTTCTTCAGCGCTCAGCCTTTTTTATGGTCCAACTCTCACATCTGTACATGACTACTGGAAAAATCATAGATTTGACTATATGAATATTTGTTGACAAAGTGGTATCTCTGCTTCTTAATACACTGTCTTGGTTTATCATAGGTTTTCTTGACTTTAATAGGCAGAAGTTTATTTTTCATTCCTCTTGTGGACGGGCTGGGGCTCTTCTCTATATTGTCTTTATTCTGGGACCCAGGCTAAAGGAATAACCACCATCTGTAATATTGCTACTCATTGCTGTAGAGAGGAAAAACAGCAAGTAACCAAGAATGCAGTGTTAAAACTTTTGCCCAAAAGTGGTATGTGTCTCATTATACTAACCCAAACAAACCAGATGCCCAAGCCCTGACTTCCAGGGAGTGGGAAGTATTATCCCTCCACAGGGAGGTGATCCTCATGTTAGTGAACACTAACACAGGGCATACATTGCCCATCTGGACAGTCTTGTCTATAGCCCTGGTACCTAGGAAGGTACTTGGAACATAGTTGGTGTTTGTTCCATATAGATTTGTTGAATGAGTGAATGACATTTAAACCTGAATGTGAAAGACCCTTCAAGTCCCTAGCATTTCTTCATTTCATCTCTTGAACTATGGATTATCCAGCCTGATAAGTACAAAGGGAGAGAGCTATAAGAAACTTACAGGAAGGATTGGTAAGTGATGATCACTTACCAATGTGATCCCACTTACCAATGGGAGCCTGATAAGTCCTAGAAAAGAAACCCTTTTCATGAGTTTGTCAATAAGAGAAGTGATACTCCTGTGCCCAAGGGATTATAATTTCTAGGCTTGATTCCAAAAGTGCTCTCCAAGTCAGTAAGTGTTTATTAGAAGCCAACTCCATGGCAAATTAAAACTAAGGATTACAGTGGAGAGAGCAGGGCATCTATCTAAGAGTATTATAAGACATAGATTCTGCCCTTGGAAGTTTATAGTCCTATTGGGAAGACAAGGCATATGTAATGAAAACAACATAGTGCTTGAATAAGCACTATGTAAAGGAAAGAACATTGACTTGAAGCAAGGTCATCTGGATTTGAATTCTGGATCTACTGGTTTCTTTTGTGTGATTTTGGAAATGTGTTTTAACTTTCCTGGGCTTTATTTTATTCATCCGTGAAATGAGGTTAATGGCAGAGCCTATGTCACAGTGTTGTTGTGCATATTGAATGGGATAATGTGTGTCACAATCCTAGCACAGAGTAAGCAGGAGGGAAATAATAGCTAATATTTACTCAACACCTATTAAGTGATTTTACAGTTCTAAGTTCTCTGTGTGCATGTGTTTCACAGTTCATATCAAGATGGTGGTGGTGGTGGTGTATGTGTGTGTGTGTAATCCTTTAATCTTTAATACAGCCCTGTGAAGTGGGTGATTTAGATACTATTATTAGCCCCGTTTTATAAATAAGAAAGCTGAGGCACAGAGAAATTATATAGTTTACCCAAGATATATAGCTAGTAAGTGGGAGCTGACTTATGAAGTCAAACAGCCTGGTCCTAGTGGCTGTACTCTTAATCACTATGCTATGCTGGAGGTCAGCATGGAACATGCAAAAAACATTAAGACAAAACCACACGGGGCATAAGCGTATATGTCAGAGGGCAACAGCCTATAGAGCGGGAAGTAGGTCATGGTAACACTGTAGAGTTTTGAAAGTAGACAAATTTTGATTATTGAAATCATTGTCTTCAAATACATTAAAGACAAAAAACAGTGGCTATTATTAATTGTAATGAGGCCTCCTGGTGGCTCAGATGGTAAAGCGTCTGCCTGCAGTGTGGGAGACCTGGGTTTGATCCCTGGGTTGGTTGGGAAGATCCCCCTGGAGAAGGAAATGGCAACCCACCACTCCAGTACTCTTGCCTAGAAAAATTTCACGGACTAAGGAGCCTGGTAAGCTACAGTCCATGGGGTCACAAAGAGTCGGACATGACTGAGCGACTTCACATACAATGAGTAACTTGAGAATGATTTGAGAGTATTCATTAAAAAGGGCTTGTATTTCTTGGCAGAGATATAAATGTTGTAGGTCTTTAAAGAGGGAAGCTGTCGAATCAGGGTGAAATAAAGACAGCTTCATGAAGAAAAGCAGAATCTGAAGACTTGAAATTTGCAGATAGAAAAATGAGCCAAAGAGCATGGTGTGTGGAGAGGTGATGACAAACAAGACAGGCGGTCCTGACTGAAGAGGAAGGATTATCTTAAGGAGTCATTATACAAATTGATACCATAATAATAAAATAAGGACAGTGGCACTATCACTTTTCCTGAGTATTGCACAATCCCCTTTGTAGAGATCAGTTCTCTGTGGTAGAAAGAGCACTGGACTGTGTCTGTCGACCTAAGTTCACACATCACTGCTGTCACATACTAACTGGATAACATTGGGCATATGGCTGGCCTTTTCTAATTCTCAATTTCCCCATTTCTAATGTGAATATAAGAATATGATATTTAGCAGAGAGTTGTTTTAGGAAATAATTCATACAGTAGCTATGAAAATAGTGAAGTGAAGGTTGCTCAGTCGTGTCTGACTCTTTGTGACACCATAGACTAGACAGTCCATGGAATTTTTCAGGCCAGAATGCTGGAGTGGATAGCCGTTCCCTTCTCCAGGGGCTCTTCCCAACCCAGGGATTGAACCCAAGGTCTCCCGCATTGCAGGCAGATTCTTTACCAGCTGAGCCACCAGGGAAGCCTGAAAATAGTGAAAGGACTCCTCAAATGCTCTTTTTTTCTATATCTCATTGTATCTTCATGTGAAGTGGATAGTGCAAGTCTCATTACTGAACAATTTTTGTCCCAGAGAAAAAGAAACTGAGATTCAGAGAAACTGAAGTTTAGACAAATTAAGTGATTTGCCCCACAAACTACATGGCCATTTGGCAGTTTCAGGTCATTTTGACTTTCAGTCTAAAATAAATCCCTTGTAATTACATGTCCAGTAAGACAGTTACTGTACTCTTGAGAGTCCCTTGGACTGTGAGGAGATCAAACCAGTCAATCCTAAAGGAGATCAGTCCTGAATATTCATTGGAAGGACTGATGCTGAAGCTGAAGTTCCAACACTTTGGCTACCTGACTCATTGGAAAAGACCCTGATGGTGGGAAACATTGAAGGCAAAAGGAGAAGGGGGTGGCAGAGGATGAGATGGTTGGATAGCATCACTGACTCAATGGACATGAGTTTGAGCAAATTTGGGGAGATGGTGAAGGACAGGGAAGCCCGGCATGCTGCAGTCCACAGGGGCACAAAGAGTTGGACAAAGTTTAGGGACTGAACAGCAACAAAGACAGTTAGAGGACACTGTGATTTTGTGGGAACAGGACCCAAGATAGGAACGCTTTATGTAAGAAAAAGAGGGACAGGACCATGTCTGAGTGGGTCCTTGCATGAGAAAAGGGGATTGGGAAAGAGCTGTAAGTAGCCTGGAGGCAGCCTGAAGGTCTGGTGGGTGGGATAAGGTACCTAAATTGGTAGCAGGATACAGAAATTGTGGAGAGCACCACTGACCAATGTTCCTTCCCTCTGAGTTTGACCAGGACCAGTTTGACCAGGATGAGCATTGACCCCGTCTCTTAGAATGTGAATTTTGCAAAGAGAATTTGAGCCAGATTCATGAATATATGTGTGTGTGTGGGGGGCACATGTATGAATACACACACAATGATGGGGTGATGGGAGAAAAGGGAAAGAGTGATGTTTGAGTTTGTTTTCAACAGAAACATGGCATCTAAACATGAGTTCCATACATCCATACAAAACATCACAAGGCAAAAGCCAGAATAAACACCATTCGTCCCTATGTACTTGACCTAAATAGACACCAACTAGTTTGATCAAGTATCTCCCTGTCTCTTTCCCTCCCTAAGCACTGGGTTGCATCCTCCCCTTCTACATGCACCAGTTGCAGCATGGTGATATGTGGAGAAATTGAATTCATTAGGATTTTTATGGATAATTATAGTTGCAATATGCTTGGAGTCATTTTATTAAAGCAGTTATGAGGTAATTAATCTTGTCAATAACCTCTGGAGTGAATGTGTGTTTTCTGTATTTTCTCAAAGCTTTTTGCCTCTGTTCAAGTTTCAGAAAGTATCCAAATGTATTTGCTACTTCTGATGCTCTCACCAACCCCCACCCTCCACCTCCAGAGCTGAAAGCCAGCAGGGAGCCCAGAGAAGAATTATTTTCTTGACCAAGGAAGTAGATAGAAAACAGAAGACCTTTCATTGCCGTTGCTTTTTTTTTTTTTTCCCTTGTTCTTTGCTATTTACGAATGAATCACTATCTGTGGTCAGGTATCTCTCTGTAGCTAGTTCTCTCCAAATTAGGAGCACTGAGTGCTGCTGGAGAATGATTAGCAATGTAAGGGTCTCTGAATCCTGTTCCCCACATTGAATACCCATGTTCTTCAATTTCCAAGACCACCTCATAAGCAAAAGCTGAATATACAATACCATGAAATTTGGATGCTTAGCATCACAATTGTCAAAAGATGATTCCTTACCCAGACATTCCCTATAAATAGGCATTTAATATAGGATCTAGTTTACAAAACCAATTAAACAAAAAAATCTCATGAACAAACTTTTAGAAAATGCTGGTTTGCTAAGCCCAGAACCTAATTCTGCCTCAGTATTTTTAAAAATATTACTGAACTAAGCTAAAGAAAAATACGTTAACATGTTTCATATGTGTGTGTGTCTTTTTTTTTTTTTTAAATGAGGACCATACTAGAAACTTGAAACCTTTTTTTAATGCAACTGTTCATTGACTTTCAGTCCTTAAGTTCCACTTTACTTCCCAAGAACACACCTACTGTGTAAAAAGGGCACCTTTGCCCTTCCTATTGTGCTTTTGAAAGCTTCTGTCCTAAGAATTGCTAATGGTAATGCAGGCAGCCTGTGGAGAATCAAAGGATAAGCCAGTCTGGTTTGATCTTCTTCTTATGACTAGTTCTCTAACTCAAAGGTAATGCCAGGAATAGTCATTATTCTCCATGTAGGTGAGATGGCTGAAGAGAGAGATGTGACAAGCCGTCATCTCTGTTAGGAGAACTTTTGTCTTTTTTCCATGGTTGACTGAGTCAAAGAGGGCCTGCATTAAATGTCCCCCATTTATAGACATATACCCAGTTCTGAAAGCCTGAATCCCAGTAGTTGATACGTTTTCCTCAATTTGTTTCTTTTGTGTTATTCTCTTTCTTTAGCTGCTAGCTCTATACAGAACACAGTATCTATTATCCACTCAATTTTTTAAATGAAGCATGCACTTCTAATGAGTTTTTGGAATGCTATGGTTATCTACTAATATTACCTGAAAATTATCTGCTAATATCTTTGATAATCTTAAAAATAAGAATGGGATACCAGTCTCTATGGTGTCACGTGAATAGCAGGATGTCTACCTACCATGGGACAGAATAAAGGGAACTGAGATCGTTCTTGGTTAAGATTATTTCCCTTTCTGGCACTAAAAGAAATCTAATTAAAAATACAATTTACATTATAACATACACATATATACACACACACTGTAATATTTTATGGTTATAAAACCATTGCTAAGGTTATAATGTTTGCAAGATAACATCCCAGTTTGTGGATATGGATGTAGTGCCCACAGTGAAGTTGGTGGCTGTTCAGAATATTAGACAGCAAGCAAAATTGTAACTCTACAGTAGTTTGAGCAGTTTGGGGGTTTTCACAAACTAAAGTAGGTTTCTAGATGTGTTGCTTGACTGGCTTGTTGTTGTTTAGTCACTTAGTTGTGTCCAACTCTTTGCAACCCCATGGACTGCAGCTCACCAGCCTTCCTTGTCCTTTACCATCTCCTGGAGTTTGCTCAAATTCATGTCCATTGAGTTGGTGATGCCATCTGACCATCTCATACTCTGTTGCCCCCATCTCCTCCTGCTGTCAATCTTTCCCAGCATCAGGGTCTTTTCTAATGAGTCAGCTCTTTGCATCAAGTGGCCAAGTATCAGAGCTTCAGCTTCAGCATCAGTCCTTCAATGACTGGCTAGTATCTAGAATTTAGAACTGATTGAGAGATATAAAAAAGCAACCATTAATACCCAGGAAACTTCACTGGGACTGTTCTTTATAAATAAAACATGTCTAGAAATGGTTCTTCATTTCTTAGGGGATCTTTGATGACTTTGGAAATCAGATGAAAGCCATTTATTCTCTCCAGAGAAATACCTATGTGCACATATTTTGTCAATAATTATGGGAGGTTCACTGATCTTATAAATCCTGTTCTAGGTAAATATTACACCAAGTTGCTGAGTGGGGAAGCCTAAGCAGTCTTTGGACCTACAGCATAGGCAAAGCTTTGGTTGATGAGGGCAGTGGATCAAATATTTTCAGTGAGTCCTTTGTTGTGCTTAGTCGCTCAGTCATTTTTGATTCTTTGTGGACCCGTGGATTGTAGCCCGCCAGGCTCTTCTGTCAATGGGGATGCTTCAGGCAAGAATACTGGAGTGGTTGGCCATGCCCTCCTCCAGGGAATTTTTCCAACCCAGGGATTAAACCTAGGTCTCCTGCATCTCAGGTTGATTCTTTACCATCTGAGCTACCAGGGCTACTCAAAATAGAACTGTTTGTCCCTCAGAACTTGTCAGTATCTGTTACATAGTTTGCATCTCACACTACTTCTAACCCCAATACTTTGACTCAGTCTTAGTCTTTGGGGAATATATAGCATATTTTTTGGTAACTTCTCTGGTGTTTTTCCATAGTTAACATCCTAGGAAATTCATTTCATTAGTAATTAGTAAGCTCAATACCTGATCTGATGATGAATAAGAGATGACCTCTTTTAATGCTCTGTGTACATTCTGCTTTGGGCTTTCCAGGTGGCTCAGTAGTAAAGAATCTGCCTGCCAATGCTAGAGACCCAGGTTCAATCCCTGGGTCAGGAAGATCCCTTGGAAAAGGAAATGGCAACCTACTCTAGTATTCTTGCCTGGGAAATTCCATGGACAGAGGAGCCTGATGGGCTACAGTCCATGTGGTCACAGAGTCAGACACAAATGAATGACTGAGCATTATACCTTCTAATACACCCATAAGTGTACCATTCAAGGACAGGAGAGACCAGTTTCTGAGCAGGCCTTGGTTTGTCTACTGTAATTAGATATTGCTGTAAATATGTTTTCTTATAATTTAACTATACAACACTCTTTCTTTTTGTCTCCAAGGCCTGCTCCCAAAAGCTAAGGGCTTTTAATTCATAGTATGTTCACGAGTTTCCATATGTTAATGCTCCACTCTAGAAGATGTTATGGAGGCAATGTAAGAGCTACTTGCTTTTTGAAAATGATTTTGTTACTTTTAAGTGCATCCAAAAGAAGTTTTGTTCTCATAGAGTCCTTGAACGAAACTTCTCCCAAGACAAGAGCTGGTGTGTTTTTTTCATCTTACTTCTCATAGTCTTCTGCTACTGACACCTTCTGCTTTCCTTTTGATATTGTTGCCTTCTCTATCCCCCTTTCTCCCTGACTTCCAGGACATTATGCTTTTTGCTGTTTGCCATGAACTTCCTTTCTTCATGTCCAGTTGAAGTGTAGAAATTCCACTACTTCTCTTTCCTTCCCTTGTTGCCCACAAGTGGTTCCAATAAGCCTTTATCCTCAAAGGGCCAAACCAAGTGCCTCATTGGTCCTCACTACAGGTCCTGCCAGTGCAGATCAGAGCTGCAGGGACAGCCCATCCATGACCTATGCCAGGGCCTTCTCCCCACCCCTTTTCCTCTTACCCTTCTGAGACTCTAAGCCTCAGAGTCAAATTCAGTACCTGGAACTTCTGAGGTGTTATGGCCAATTGTTTTCAGCTGTAGCTGATGGAAAGGGTCCCAGTAAAGAATGAGCTTAATGGGTCTCTTTCCATTCCCACCCTCATCTCTAATGCCAACTTCATCAAACACACTAAGTAGAGCTCCTTAAGTTTGCATTTCTTTTTTTCTTTCCCATTGGAATTACTGTGCAATTTGTATAGTGGGTTTTATATTGAAGTACATGAAGATTGTACCCAAATGTCTCAATTCCAAAATCAGGTTAGTGACAATAATCAGTTGTATTTTATGTTGCTGAAATATATTACTGAAAAATACTGCTGAAATATATTCCTTGATACTAGAATGAACTCTCTGACCATTTCTTTGCATGTCCTTTACCAAATGACAGAGGGGTGGAAGGATCAAAACTGCTTTTCTTCCAGAGAAGTCAAGGTTCTGTGGGAACAGCTTCCAAGGTTCACCTTAAAGCAAAATACTTTATCATTTGCCCTACCAAAAGACCTGGAGTTCCCCAGCCCTAACATTCTCTCTCTCTCTCTCTTTTTTTTTTTTTTTCTTTTAAAAACAATTCATGAGGTTCTCAGGGCAAGTATACTAGGGGGGTGGTTTGACATTCCTTCCTCCGATGTAATGGATATGAACTTGGGCAAACTCTAGGAGGTGGTGAAGGACAGGAAAGCCTCCTGTGCTGCAGTCCATGGAGTCACAAAGAGTGGGACACGACTGGGTAACTGAACAACAACTATTCTCTGGGTTGCCTTAGTGCCTTAGGTCATTCCATTGTCCCCTTTCCCTCTTTTACCTGGTTAATTCTTATGGATATTTTAAGACTCAGCTCAAACATGGGTTCCACTCTAGAATCCCTGGGTGCATCTTAGGAGCTATTACAGAATTAAATAAGTTCCCTTTAACTGTACTACATTCAGAAGTATTTAACTTCTCCCCCAAATTCAAAGACATCTGTGATCTCCTCCTAGAACCCCCTTCCCTATTCCCCACCTGCCCCAGCTTTCAGAATAACCTGAGAGTATCCTGCCAGTCTCTTGCCTTCCCTCTGAGTTTTAATCTCTTGAGAATCTGTTTCCTCTACATTTACATCTCCATTCCTTAGAGGGGTGGGATGGGGTAGGGGAGGGAAAAAAAGAATCCCTTTTCTTTGCCATCTTTTTCTTGGCCCGTTTTCTTCAGGGGGAAAAACTCTAAACATAAGAGTTAGGAGAAATAGAAAGACCAATTGTGTCTATCTCTGTCCTTTTTCCACTTCTGACTGCCTTCTCCTGTGTTCCAGTGAGCTCTATCTCACCTAACAGAAGACTCTAGAAGAGAAGCTACTGCTGTCTGTGCTACCCATCCCCATTTTCTCTCTTTTCTCAGCCCCAAGTGTCTACAGCATGGCACAGAGGCCATATTGCAGTTACTGGTTTCTTGGTCTGTCTCCTGACCAGATAGTGGATTCCAACTTTTTTTTTTTTAATGTGATAAATTTGTTCCTTTACCTTAGATTTTTCCTGGGCCTGTTTTGCTTGGACATTATAGAAAAGATAGACTGAGGGTTCTGGGATACTCATTTCAGGGAAGTTCCAGATGTAACTGTCTTTTCTCACAACTGAGAGCTGGCTGATAACTCCTCTATTTATTAGAGTTAGGATTTCTTTAGGACCAGGCCTGGGCCTTAATCTGTACCCAAATTATGTATGACTGAATATGTTTCTAGAAATGTGTTGGTTGGCTGCCTGACTGACTGGTTTGGTAGATGGGATAATAGTATCATAGTTTAGAATGAGAATCCTATATTTGCCATTTACTTGTGACTTGTCCTTGGGCAAGTTATCTTACGTCTGTGGATGTGAGTTGCTCCAAACATAAAGAATGGATAATATACATCTGTGTCTCTTTGGCAAAACCAATACAATACTGTAAAGTAATTAGCCTCCAATTAAAATAAATAAATTTAAATAAAAAAAAGAATGGATAATATATTCATCTTAGAGCACTTTTTGTTTTAGCTCAGATTTAATGAGTGTCTGTTATATGCTAGACACTGTCATCACTGCTTTACATGGATTAACTCATTTAAAATTCCCTGTGAGGATTAAATGAAATAAATCATGTAAGCTGTGTAGCATAGAGGAAATGCTCATTGTTGTTGTTCAGTTGCTCAGTTGTGTCTAACTCTTTGTGACCCCATGGATTGCAGCATGTCAGGCTTCCCTGTCCTTCACCATCTCTCAGAGCTTGCTCAAACTCATGTCCATTGAGTTGGTGATGCCCTCCAACCATCCTTTGTCATCCTCTGTCATCCCCTTCTCCTCCTGTCTTCAATCTTTCCCAGGTTCAGGGTCTTTTCCAATGAGTCAGCTTTTCGCATCAGGTGGCCAAAATATTGGAGCATCAGCTTCAGCATCAGTCCTTCTAATGAATATTCAGGGTTGATTTCCTTTACAATTGACTGGTTTGGTCTCCTTGCAATCCAGGGGACTCTCAAGAGTCTTCTCCAGCACCACAATTCGAAGGCATCAGTTCTTCAGTGCTCAGCCTTTTTTATTGTCCAGCTCTCACATCCATACATGACTACTGGAAAAGTCATAGCTTTGACTACACACACTTTTGTCGGCAAAGTAATGTCTCTGCTTTTTAATATGTTGTCTAGTTTGTCAATTCTTTTCCTCCAAGGAACAAACATCTTTTAATTTCATGACTGCAGTCACCATCTACAGTGATTTTTGAGCCCAAGAAAATACAGTCTGTCATTGTTTTAATTGTTTCTCCATCTATTTGTCATGAAGTGATGGGACCAGATGCCATGATCTTTGTTTTTTGAATGTTGAGTGTTAAGCCAGCTTTTTTACACTCCTCTTTAATCCTCATCAAGAGGCTCTTTAGTTCCTCTTCACTTTGTACATAAGGGTGGTGTCATCTGCATATCTGAGGTTATTAATATTTCTCCCCGCAATCTTGATTCCAGTTTGTGCTTCATTCAGTCTGGCATTTCACATGATGTACTCTGCATCTAAGTTAAATAAGCAGGATGACAAAATACAGCCTTGATGTACTCCTTTCCCAATTTTGAACAACAGTCTGTTCTTCCATAAATGCTCATGAAGGTTAGCTATTGCCAGAAAGAAACAACCTGGGTGTTGGGTGTGGCTGTGAAATTCTACCCCTAAAATGCAAGTCTTAGGTTATTATTCTTGGATTTTCTTTCTACAGGGTCTCCCTATATACCTTATTCCCCAGGAACTTGAGGCAGATGGATGGGTAGTCTAGGTCTTGACTGAGCGGCTTCACTTTCACTTTTCAATTTCATGCATTGGAGAAGGAAATGGCATTCCACTCCAGTGTTCTTGCCTGGAGAATCCCAGGGATGGGGGAGCCTGGTGGGCTGCCATCTATGGTGTTGCTCAGAGTTGGACATGACTGAAGTGATTTAGCAGTAGCTGCTTACTGGTTAGTTTCATGTTCCTGACCCCAGACTTTGCCTGACTTTGATAAGTCCAGCCATTGTGGCACCAGTGACTGAGTATAGATCCCTCTTGATGGGCATTAGGGTTTTCAAGGACCCATTTCTCTGCTCTACCCCAGAAGCAAGGTGAGCTCTTACTTTTCCTCAGGTACATGGTACCAATGACAGAAGAAGCTCTTGAACTGACCTTTATTTAAACTGACTTGCTAGATTTACCAACCATTTGTAAAACTGCTTAATGCCCATGATACTCTGTTCTGACTGAGTCGTTTAAGTGGGCTCAGCTATCTTGGAGCTAGTCAGTTCCTAAGATCCTTTGTGTTCTTCTTTCCTTTGCAGGCCGTTCTTGCCAAAGACCATTCAACACTGGCATTTAGCTTTAACTCTGAGTTTTGAGAGTTTATTTCCCTCAGTCCTTTGAACAATGCTTTCCAACTGGTAAGCTGAGGCATCCTGATATACCCTGAGTGAGTTACAGTTGTGCTGAGCTATTGATCCTTCCAGGAGACCTGGTAGATAGGCAACCAGAACCCATGGGCAGTTTTTGCCTCTGACTATGAATAAACTTGTCATTCCACTTTGATGTGTCATAGAAATGTTGTCATTTTCCACCTGGCTCATGCTCTAGAAAAATCAGGAAGTATTATATTTAGAGTATTAGTTATTGAATGTCTTTTAACCATGGAACCACAGTATATGAGTCAGGTTAAAAGGAAATCTGCTTGCTTAATACCACTGAACTGTATGCTTTAAAATGTTTAAGATGTTAAATTTTATGGTATGTGTATTTTGCTACAATTTTTTTAAAAATTGTAATAAATTTATTTATTTATTTATAGCTGTGCTGGGTCTTCGTTTCTGCACAGACTCCTCTCTAGTTGTGGCGAGCAGGGGCCACTCTCTAGTTGCTTTCTGTGGGCTTCTCATTGTGGTGGCTTCTCTTGTTGCAGAGCACAGGCTCTAGTTCACACAGGCTTCAGTAGTTGTGGTGCATGGGCTCAGTAGCTGCAATTTCTGCTTGCCTGGAAAATCCCCAAGGACAGAGGAGCCTGGCGGGCTACAGTCCATAGGGTCTCAAAGAGTTGGTCACGACTGAGTGACTAAGCGCAGCACAGAGCACAGGCTCAATAGTTGTGGCGCTTGGGCTCTGTTGCTCCGCGGCATGCAGGGTCCTCCTGTACCAGGGATCATACCCATGTCTCCTGCATTGGCAGGTGAACTCCCCACCACTGAGCCACCAGGGAAGCCCTAGAAATATGTATTTTTTTAAAAATGAATCTGCTTTGAGTAAAATGGCAGCTAGGCCCTGGAAGCTTGGCATCCCTATCAGCAGAATCTGAGGGCTTAACAGAACAGCTTGCTCTAAAACAGCTGAGAAAGCACAGTTTTAGAGCAAGCATTGGAAGCCTCACTTTCCCATGGGCTCTGACGTGTGCAAACAGTATATCGCTTTGTGGAAGCCAGCCTTCAGCAACCCTGCAATGGGGCTGAGGGCCTCCTGGGCCTTCCCACAGGACGTGTTGACTTTTCCTGACAGTGTGTCCTCTATTAACCTCCTCTGCACTCAGTGCCAGTATAACTTGTCCCTGCCTTTCCCTTTCCCAGCACATTGAAAAATCACCTGTCATAAACATATATAAATATCTATTGAGAAGACTTATCATTTCTGTATTCTATATATATGTACATATTACCTAGATAAAATATTCAGTCCTTTTGAAGGGTATAAAATAAAAAGAAAATCTCTTCCTGCCCCACTTTTAGTCCCACATCTCCCCAGGTAAAACCATGGCAGTTTTGTAATTTTTTTATTGAGGTATAGTTGATTTAAAAGATTATATTAGTTTCTGGTATAAAATATAGTGATTCAAATTTTTATAGATAATATTCCATTTAAAATTGCTATAAAATATTGGCTCTATTCCCTGTGCTATACAATATATCATTGTAACGTATTTATTTTATACATAGTAGTTTGTATCTCTTAATCCTCTACCCCTATTTCTCACCTCCCTGGTTGTAACTGCTGGTTTGTTCTCCCTATCTGTGAGTCTGTTTCTATTTTGCTATATACATTCATTTCTATTATTTTTTTGATTCCACATGTAAGTGATAATATGCAGTGTTTGTCTTTCTCTGACTCCTTTCACTAGCATAATATCCTCCAGGTCCATCTATGTTGTTGCAAATGGCAAATTTTCATTTTTTCCAACAGCTGAATAGTATTTTATTATATATATATATATATCTCACATCCTCTTTATCCACTCATCCACTGATGGACACTTAGGCTGCTTCCATATTTCAGTTACATAAATAATGTTGCTATGAACATTGGGGTGCAAGTATCTTTTTGAGTGAGTGTTTTTGTTTTCTTTGGATATATACCCAGCAATGGAATTGCTGGATCATATGGTAGTTCTGTTTTGAGTTTTCTGAGGAACCCCTATGCTATTTTCCATAGTGGCTGCACAAATTTATAATTCCACCAACAGAATAGAAGGGTCCCATTTTATCTGCATCCTCACCAACATTTGTTATTAAATGTTTGTGGTTTTCTTAATAATAGCCATTCTGGCAGGTGTGAAGTGATATCTCACTGTGGTTTTGATTTGGGTTTTTCTGATTTTGGTATTTTTTTATTGCAAATTTTGTATTTTTTTATACCTGTATGTCCTTCCAGAAAAAATATTTGTACACAAAACTACCTATATGTAATATAATGGGCCATTTTACACATGTAATTTTGTACTTTTCCTATTTTACTTAATAACATATCTAAGTAATCACCCCATGTCATCACTTAATATTTTACATCAAGCTTTAAAACATCTGCATAGTATTCTATTGAATGGTTGTACCATACTTTATTTAATTATTCCTTTAGTGATAATATTTAGCTTCCTTCCAATGTGTCTGAAGAGCAAAGCATTTGAAAAAATCTAAGTGTTCAATATCAAGGAATTCATGAAATCAACTCTATTGATATATGCTATATTACAGCATAGTCTCTTTGTCACAATTTTATTGATTTATTTTTGGCTATGTTCAGGCTTTGTTGTGTCTCAAGCTTTTCTCCACTTGCAGCAAGTGGAGGCTCCTCTCTAGTTGCAGTGCATGAGCTTCACACTGCAGTGGCTTCTCTAGTTGCAGAACACAGGTTCGGGCATGTATGGTCCCAGCAGTTGTGGCTCCCGGCTCTAGACACAGGCTCAGTAGTTGTGGCATATAGGCTTATTGCTCCACAGCATGTGGGATCTTCCCAGATCAGAGACTGAACCCATGTCCCCTGCATTGGCAGGCTGAACCTTAACCACTGGACCACCAGAGAAGTCTTATGGTATAGTCTTTTAAACATGATGTCAAATCATATTCAACACTATAGTAAAGTGTTCCTTATTTCTTTTTGTAGGAAAAACAAGTTACAAATTAGTTACAATAGTTNTCCTGATGAGTTAAAAAAAAAATTGGAGCAGTCATTCATGAACTAGGTATAAAATATGTGTACTAAATTGTTAAACTTTTAACAAAGCTTCTCTCTAGGTGGTTGGATAATAAGGTTTTAAGTCTATTTCTTCATTTTGCTTATGTATATTTTCTAAATTATCCAAAATAAATACATATTGCTTTAATAATAGAAACAGTACAATTAAGTTAATTTTGTAAAAAGAAAAATCCATGTGCACCTGTACTCTGGCAGCCACACTCTGCTGTCCCTCCTGTACTTATGGTGGGAAGTAGGCAGCCAAACCAACTGTAGGGGAGGAAAAATGATCTTCCCTCTACCCTTCTGGGTAGAGCTGCAGATGCATGAAGCTGGAGTGTGCTGAAGCTGCAGCTGTGTGGTGCTGGCGCAACTTTGAGGGGATACCCCATGTTCAAGGGCAAAGAAGAAGTCCCAGAAAGATGGTAGGAGGGGTGAAATCATGTTTAGAATCAAACCCCATACCCGCCAGAGGCGCTCAGAGGGTTCAAACATACTTTGTGTGCACCAGGACCCAGAGAACCCACAGAGGCTGAGACAGAACTGTGTTTGGGTGTCTCCTGAGGAAATATGGGTCAGCTGTGGACTGCTGCAGGGGCAGAGGCTCTGGGTGCAGTAGACCTGGGTATGGCATACGCCCTCTTAGAGGAGGTCACCATTAATCCCACCATAGAGCCACCAGCGGAGAAGGCAATGGCACCCCACTCCAGTACTCTACCTGGAAAATCCTATGGATGGAGGAGCCTGGTAGGCTGCAGTCCATGGGGTCGCTAAGAGTCGGACACGACTGAGCAACTTCACTTTCACTTTTCGCTTTCATGCATTGGAGAAGGCAATGGCAACCCACTCCAGTGTTCTTGCCTGGGGAACCCCAGAGATGGGGGAGCCTGGTGGGCTGCCGTCTATGGGGTCACACAGAGTCGGACATGACTGAAGTGACTTAGCAGCAGAGCCACCAGAACTTACACATGACTGAGGAAACAGACTCTTGGAGGGCACAAATAGAACCTTGTGCACATCAGGACCCAGGAGAAAAGAGCAGTGACCTCAGAAGAGACTGACACAGACTTGCCCATAAGTGCCCAGGAGTCTCTGGCAGAGGTGTGGGTCAGCGGTGTCCTGCTGCAGGGTTGGGGGCACTAAGTGTAGTAGTATGTGCCTAGGGCCTTTTGAAGGAGGTCACCATTATCTTCATCACCTCCACCATAGTTTGGCCTCAGGTCAAATAACAGGGAGGGAAGACCATCCTCCCCCACCTTCAACAGAAAATTGGATCAAAGATTTACTGAGCATGGCCCTGCCCATCAGAACAAGACCCAGTTTCCCCCTCAGTCAGTCTCTCCTATCAGGAAGCTTCCATATGCCTCTTATCCTTCTCCATCAGAGATCAGACAGACTGAAAACCCCAGTCACAAAAAACTAACCAATCTGATCACATGGACCACAGCCTTGTCTCACTCAATGAAACTATGAGCCATGCTGTGTAGGGCCACCCAAGATGGATGTGTCATGGTGCAGAGTTCTGACAAAACGTGGTCCACTGGAGAAGGGAATGGCAAACCACTTCAGTATTCTTCCCTTGAGAACCCTATGAACAGTATGAAAAAGCAAAAAGATAGGACACTGAAACATCAACTCCCCAGATCAGTAGGTGCCCAATATGCTACTGGAGATCAGTGGAGAACTAATTCCAGAAAGAATGAAGAGATGGAGCCAAGCAAAAACAACACCCAATTGTGGATGTGACTGCTGATGGAAGTAAGGTCCAATGCTGTGAAGAGCAATATTGCATAGGAACCTGGAATGTTAGGTCCATGAATCAAGGCAAATTGGAAGTGGTCAAACAGAAGATGGCAAGAGTGAACATCAACACTTTAGGAATCAGCAAACTAAAATGGACTGGAATGGGTGAATGTAACTCAGATGACCATTATATCTACTACTGTGGGCAAGAATCCCTTAGAAGAAATGGAGTAGCCATCATAGTCAACAAGAGTCCAAAATGCAGTACTTGGATGCAATCTCAAAAATGACAGAATGATCTCTGTTTGTTTCCAAGGCAAACCATTCAATATCACAGTAATCCAAGTCTATGCCCCGACCAGTAATGCTGAAGAAGCTGATGTTGAACAGTTCTATGAAGACCTACAAGATGTTCTAGAACTAACACCAAAAAAAGATATCCTTTTCACTATAGGGGATTAGAATGCAAAAGTAGGAAGTCAAGAAACACCTGGAGTTACAGGCAAATTTGGCCTTGGAGTAAAGAATGAAGCAGGGCAAATGCTATCAGAATTTTACCAAGAGAGTGCACTGGTCATAGCAAACACCCTCTCCCAACAACACAAGAGAAGACTATACACATGGACATCACCAGATTGTCACTACTGAAATCAGATTGATTACATTCTTTGCAGCCAAAGATGGAGAAGCTCTATACAGTCAGCAAAAACAAGACCGGGAACTGACTGTGGCTCAGTTCATGAACTCCTTATTGCCAAATACAGACTGAAATTGAAGAAACTAGAGGAAAACACTAGATCATTCAGGTATGACCTAAATAAAATCCCTTATGATTATACAGTGAAAGTGAAAAATAGATTAAGGGACTAGATCTGATAGACAGAGTGCCTGATGAACTATGGATGGAGGTTTGTGACATTGTACAGGAAACAGGGATCAAGACCATCCCCAAGATAAAGAAATGCAGAAAGGCAAAATGGTTGTCTGAGGAGACCTTACAAATAGCTATAAAAAGAAGAGAAGCAAAAGGCAAATGAGAAAAGGAAAGATAAACCCGTTTGAATGCAGAGTTCCAAAGAAGAGCAAAGAGAGATAAGAAAGACTTCCTTTGCAATCAGTGCAAAGAAATAGAGGAAAACAATAGAATGGGAAAGACTAGAGATCTCTTCAAGAAAATTAGAGATACCAAGGGAACATTTCATGTGAAGATAGGCTCAATAAAGGACAGAAATATTATGGACCTAACAGAAGCAGAAGATATTAAGAAGAGGGGTCAAGAATACACAGAAAAGCTGTATAAAACAGATCTTCATGACCCAGATGATCACGATGATGTGATCACTCACCTTCAGCCAGACTTCCTAGAATGTGAAGTCAAGGAGGCCTTAGGCAGCATCTCTACCAACAAAGCTAGTGGTGGTGATGGAATTCCAGTTGAGCTATTTCAAATCCTAAAGGATGATGCTGTGAAAGTGCTGCAGTCAATATGCCAGCAAATTTGGAAAACTCAGCAGTGGCCACAGGACTGGAAAAGGTCAGTTTTCATTCCAATCCCAAAGAATAGCAATGCCAAAGAATGCTCAAACTGCTGCACAATTGCACTCATCTCACATGCTATCAACGTAATGCTCAAATTTCTCCAAGCCAGGCTTCAACAATATGTGAACCATGAACTTCCAGATGTTCAAGCTGGATTTAGAAAAGGCAGAGGAACCAGAGATCAAATTGCCCACATCTGTTGGATCATCAAAAAGCAAGAGAGTTCCAGAAAAACATCTACTTCTGTTTTATTGACTATGCCAAAGCCTTTGACTGTGTGGATCACAATAAACTGTGGAAAATTCTGAAAGAGATGGGAATACCAGACCACCTGACCTGCCTCTTGAGAAATCTGTATGAAGGAAGCAACAGGTAGAACTGGACATGGAACAACAAACTGGTTTGAAATAGTGAAAGGAGCACCTCAAGGCTGTATATAGTCATGCTGCTTATTTAACTTATATGCAGAGTACGTCATGAGAAATGCTTGGCTGGATGAAGCACAAGCTGGAATCAAGATTGCCAGGAGCAATATCAGTAACCCTAGGTATGCAGATGACACCAAGCTTATGGCAGAAAGTGAACAAGAACTAAAGAGCCTCTTGATGAAAGTGAAAGAGGAGAGTTAAAAAGTTGGCTTAAAGCTCAACATTCAGAAAACGAAGATCATGGCATCTGGTCCCTTTACTTCATGGCAAATAGATGGGGAAACAGTGGAAACAGTGACAAACTATATTTCTGGGCTCCAAAATCATTGTAAATGGCGATTGCAGCCATGAAATTAAAAGAGACTTGCTCCTTGGAAGAAAAGTTATGACCAACCTATATAGCATATTAAAAACCAGTGACATTACTTTGCCAACAAAGGAACATCTAGTCAAAGCTATGTTTTTTCCAGTAGTCATGTATGGATGTAAGAATTAGACTATAAAGAAAGCTGAGCAATGAAGAATTGATGCTTTTGAACTGTGGTGTTGGAGAAGACTTTTGAGAGCCCCTTGGACAGAAAGGAGATCCAACCAGTCCATTCTAAAGGAAATCAGTCCTGAATATTTTTTGGAAGGGCTGATGCTGAGACTGAAACTCCAATACTTTGGCCATCTGATGCAAAGAACTGACTCATTTGAAAAGACTCTGATGCTGGGAAAGACTGAAGGTGGGGGGAAAAGGGGGCAACAGAAGATGAAATGGTTGGATAGCATCACTGACTCAATGGATATGAGTTTGAGGAGACTCCAGGAGTTCATGATGGACAGGGAGGCCTGGCATTATGTAGTCCATGGGGTAGCAAAGAGTTGGACACGATGAGGGACTGAACTGAACTGAACTGAACTGACCCCTCTGGGAAGATGTATTGGGGTTGTAGATGGGACACAGGTGGACAGCTGGACACATAGTCATCAGAAGCCCACTCTTCACAGTGAGGATCCAGCCAGGCAGTGCCTCCAAGAACCTTCTAGGTTCTTGGCTGAGATCCCTCCTTTAATAGGAGACATTGATGGGAGAAAAACAAACAGAAATTTAATAGCATGTATTTGTTGTTGTTGTTAAGTCACTAAGTTGTTTCTTCCTCTTTGCAACCCCAGAGACTGTAGCCCACCAGGCTCCTCTGCCCATGGGATATCCCAGGCAAGAATACTGGAATGGTTGCCATTTCCTTCTCCAGGGGATCTTCTCAACCCATGGGTGGAACTCGTGTCTCTTGCATCTACTGCATTGGCAAGTGGATTCTTTACCTCTGTGCCACCTTGGAAGCCCAATAAGATGTATACCTCCTGTATATATATATATATATATATATATATATATGAGAGACCTAGGAAAACTGAGTAACTCTCCAAAACAGCCCAAGTCATCCCCTTAAATAGCATCTCCAGTTGTCATTGCCTTTATCCCAGAGAAAAAAGAGTTACTAGAGATTGGGTCATCCACCTCTTCTTGATGCAGAGAAGGAGACACCCTTATAAATGGAGATTTCCTATAGGCTGATTCATGCTGATGCATGGGAAAAGCCACCACTACATTGTAATTATTCTCCAATTAAAATTAGTTAAGAAAATATATATGTATAATATAAATGTCCCTCACAAAAGGGTAACTTCTATTCAGTTTTCAAAGATTTTCCTGTGTCTGCTATTTTCTAAAAATAATCAGCTTAGGACAATCCTTATGCCAAAGACACATTTTCAGGTGACACATTCTGGTCTCCTTCACAAGGAACCTGGCCCTCACTATGTGACCTCCCAGTCCAGTGAGGACAGCTACAGCAAAGAGGCCAGAAACCAGTGCAGGGAACTAGGAACTGACCACTCTTTTAAAAACATATTTATTTATTTGACCGTGTTGGATCTTAGCTGCAGCATGTGGGATCTTTTTTGCAGTGCTTACTTGCTCCACAGCACATGAGATCTTTGTTCCCCAACCAGGCATGAAAACCACCTCTCCTGTACTGCAAAGCTGATTCTTAATCACTGGACCATCAGAAGACCAAGGAAATGACCACTCTTTGAGGCTTACACATGGAGTGCTGAGGGGGACCAAGCAGAGGGAGCAATCCCTGAGGAGTGAAAGAGCAGTATCAGAGAAGGCTTCATGGAGGAAGTCGAAATTGAAAGAACAGGACCGAAGAACAGTAGTACATGCAAAGGCCTAGAAGAGGAGGGTAGGATTCCTTCAAGCCCTGGCAGTAGTCGATAAGGCAGCAGCAGTAAGGACTGCTGTTTTGTCACATCAGCTGATTGGACAGCTGATCACCAAAGAAATGTGGTGAGTGACTGAGATCATTTGCTTTGTTCTGACACATGTGAATACAAATATCAGTCCTGTCATTTACTGGCTATTTGCCTGGGGAAGTTACTTAACGTTTCCAAACCCCAGTTTCTTTGTCTATAAAATGAAAATTATAACAGTATCTACCTCATCAGGTTACTGCGAATGTTAACCGAAATATTGGATATAATACAACATAGCCCAGTGCCTGATTGGTATATAGTAAAGGCTTAATCTATAGTAGCTATAATTATTATTAATGCTAATAAAAATAAAATGTCATAATATTTAAAGATAATACTAATGAAATCTCGTGTAGGAAATTCATAATTCTTAGAAGTAATTGATTTTTTTCAAGGTCTCTGATATGAGGTGCCAGAAAATTCTATAGCCTGTAGAACCCAAGCAGGTGTCTGGATTTCCAAGTGAGAGAAGTGACTCATACAGGATGGTGGTTAAAAACATGGCTTCTGAACTCAAGAAGACAAGTTCAACTTTCTGGCTCTGACACATGCACTGTGTAATGTTGGTTAAGTTCCTCTTTAATACTAGGCCTCAGTTTCCTCATCTGAAAATGGGAGTAATGACACTATCTACCACATGGCCTTGTTAACATTAAGATAAAATGAGATAACACACATAAATTGCTTAGTGCCTGGTACTCAATTTATACTCAGTTCATTCATTGACCCAGTGTTTATTGAGCACTTACAACATGCTGAACTTTATGCTTAGATGCTGGGAATATATTGGTAGTGAATGAGACAAATTAGGACCTTTCTTTTAAGTAAAGTTTTCAGTAAATGAGAACTACCACTACTGCTGCTACTAAGGCTATACAGGTATTCCTCACTATCAGAAGTCTCACGATCTAGATATTCATTATAATAACTTAAAGAAAAAAGATTTATCCCAAATTCACTATTCAAAAATTGAAAGCCTTCAGGTGGAAACACTTGAGTTGCATGGGAATCCCCTCCAGAGGATGTAGAATGTACCCCCTCTCTAGATAGGACAGCATCTTGAGTTCCAACTGATTAAAAGCATTGTATATCATCACTACCATCTCCCCTACCATTTCCCTTAAGAGCTTAGCCTTTCATGAGTCACAGTATTTGCTTATTTCAAGTGCTTGGGGGCACTATCAACCAAAGTCCATGTGAACAACATCTTGAGACTCTAATTTTTTATTTCATCGTTTATTTATATTACAGGCTTCCTAGTGGCTCAGATGGTAAAGAGTCTGCCTGCAGTGCAGAAGACCCAGGTTCGATCCCTGGGTCAGAGAGATTCCCTGAAATAGGAAATAGCAACCCACTCTAGTATTCTTGCCACAAAAATCTCATGGACAGAGGAACCTGCTGGGCTACACTCCATGGGGTCACAAAGAGATGGACATGACTGAGCGATTAACCCTTCACTTCTTTTTTATGTTTCAGTATATGTTCATGCAGTTTAGGAATGAAATATAATTTGTTTCTGGGGCTGTAAATTATTGTATCCTAAACAGCCCATGGGATCCCAAAGAGTTGGACACGACTGAGGACTCAGTACAGCACAAACATAAAAATACCAATTGGTGAGTTCCTTAAGTGTTAAATAATTAGATATTGACATTTTAAATGCTTTTTGTTACTAACAAATACTTTGTGGTTGATGTATATAGTTGTTTAAGGGGGTTTTAGTAATATTTAGAAAAACTGGTTGGAGTTTGTGTATGTATTTTATTATTTTTATCATTCAAATGAATGGAATATGGGGTTCCATTTTATGTTGCTTCAGTATATTACACGTTCTCAGTAATGTTTTATATTTTAATATGCACCTGTACTAGAACCACTACTACAATATTACTTCCATCCACTATATAGTGCTTGCAAACTAATAATTGTTATCTACTAGCTTCCACCAAATACTGACCCCAGCGTTACATTTTCAGTATTTACAGAAGCTAATGTTGCCCTTTCTCTGTTCTTTGTTTGAGTATGGTCATGTGATTGGGGGTAGATTCTAGTCCTCAAGGTAAATGACTGGAAACTTACTGATCTTGTCATGGCTGATGACCGAGGAAGGTTGCTTAATGATGAAGTGTACAATTCCAGTCACATCTTTTGGTGGCTCTGAGGCCAAGCAAGGAAGTCAGCAACCCCCAGAGTCAAAGGTCTTGGCAATGAGGAAGGAGATTTCACATGGAAATGTAGCTAGGATGACCTTCTCCAGCTACTGCCTGCTGTGAGTGTGTTTGTGTGTGTACGTGTGCACATGCACGTGCACTTGTATGTCTAAGCATGTTGTCCCCTAGAACAGTGATCCCCAACCTTTATGGCATCAGGGACCAGTTTCGTGGAAGGCAATATTTCCACAGACTGGAGGTGGGGAGATGGTTTCAGGATGATTCAAGCATGTTACATGTATTGTGTACTTTATTTCTATTGTTATTACATCAGCTCCACCTCAGGTAATCAGGCATTAGATCCTGGGTGTTGGGGACCCCTGCCCTAGGGTATTGCAAAGGCACATGTTTGTTGTGGCAAATATTGATGAGTACCTGAATGGGTAGATGTTGAATGGAAGTCTAGTTTTATTACTGATTAAAAATATTTTGAAAGGACCTGTTCCTGGTGAAAGGATCAAAAGCACATTCCCAAGTCAATGAAGTTTGTGGGAACACTGTATGCAGTATCTCTTGTGGATGTGGTCAATATATAAAAGGCTCCAAGTAGGCCTGCAATAAAGACATTGATTACTCTTCACGTACCAGAATTTTTCCCACACTTTTGTTCTTGCCTCACAGAAATCCCTGTTGTGTGACAGCCCACTGAACACTATTCCACAACACGTGTTTTGAGAAACCCTCTTGTCTATTGTAGAATGAGGGGTAACAAATGCTAAGACACTTCCTGCCCCGTCCATCATCCTCCTACTGCCTCCCGCCCCATCTTTCCTTCTGCTTCTCTCTTCCCATCCCATTTTTCCATCTCTCCTTTCCTATCTTTCCTCTCTTCTCTTCCATGTTTATTGACACATGATTAAGAGATCTGATCATTACCAAAAGCATTTCAGTAGTCCCCTATGCACTGAAATGATGCTTAGGGCTGTCAAAAGGTAAAAAAATATATTCTCTGTCCCTTCCCCTCAGGAGCTGTCAGTAGCTCATAGATCTGGAGTGGGTGAATATGCAGATTGTTGATAATGTAAGTAATCTACATGCGAGCAAATGGTTGAACACATGGCATGTTCATGGAGGGGATGGGGAATGATCATAGTGAATTACAGCTACACCTTTTCCAGTACCAACAACTTGCCAAACAGAGCTCAGCAGGGTGAGAAGAAACACAATTGTTTTTCCCTGTATAATATATGCCATTGTACAGCCAGTGCTGTACTCTCAGAGGTACATTGTGCAATTTTCATATTTCACCACGTACTGCCTCCCTTGGGAAGCTGCACAATAATCAGGAGGTTTGTTTTCTACTGCCAGCTCCACTACAGACTTGCTATGGAACCTTGAGCAAACCCCTTGCCCTCTCTGGGCCTTAGAGGAGGATTCATTAGATAACCTGGGAGTGGCCCATCCCTTCCTGGTCTGAAACTCTGTGATTGGTCTGACAGGGTTGCTGCCTCTTGGTGGTGACTTAGGGTGAGGTGGGAAATTCAGAGGAGATATTTCCCTCAAAACCTATTTCTGGTTTCCACTGGCCCTTTGCCAAATGTTACTTATGAGGTGGGGAGACTGGCAGACTTATAAGTTGGAGCTGATTGTGGGTAGGATTTTGTGTGTCCATCTCCATATCTTGCTCCCCTCCCCCCAATTCCAGCATTGCTCCATTCAAACAATATTTGATTGTGAAGCACATTTTTCAGATGCCATTTACATTCTTGGAGTAAGTTATGGTATGCTAGTCAAGAGAACAATGTGTGATATTTACCTGGCATGGGTGATATCATGTTCCCAAAGAGAACAACATGTGACAATCAAATAACTGTAGCAATTCCTTATCTAGAATTTAGACACAGGCAGGGCTCTAGGATAATGTAGCGTGTGTACTCTTACTTAAGCCTCACAATTGTGTAAGGTAGGGCAGTTCGAATTATCCCCATTTTACAAGGAAGAAAGCCAAGTCTTGTAGAGAGAGATGCCATGACCTACCCAATTCCACACAGGTAACTGGAGGAGCCAGCTTTCAAACCCAGCCAGGCTGACTCCAGAGCTCTTAACTTGTCTGCTTTTCCTTTAACTGGATAAAACAGATACCCTGGAAAGTCATCAATTATAGAGAGGGGAGCAGAGAAACACAAACCAGACCTGGTGAGCCCCAGGCTTGGCA
This sequence comes from Redunca redunca, assembly GCA_006410935.1. Lineage (NCBI taxonomy): Eukaryota > Metazoa > Chordata > Mammalia > Artiodactyla > Bovidae > Redunca > Redunca redunca. The sequence continues at coordinate 56,015 of SJYQ01004516.1, forward strand.
AACTTTCATTCACTGGCTTTATGTAGAAGCACTGGATGCGGTGGAGACCAGGGTTCTTACTCAACATCACCCCCACCAGGATTTGGCACTCTCTGTCACCTCTGTGGGAAATGCTATTCTCTGGGTGGCTGGTGGGAGCTAAGTGGAAGGGCCTCTGCAGTGATCACATCAGGAAGCCTATCCCAGTGCTGTCTGTATACAGGATTTGTGTGTGCTTCTTGTATTTAGTTGCTCAGTCATGTCCGACTCTTTGCAACTGCATGACTGTAGCTGGCTAGGCTCCTCTGTCCATGGGATTCTCCAGGCAAGAATACTGGAGTGGGTTGCCATTTCCTCTTCCAGGAGATCTTCCTGACCCAGGGACTGAACCTGCATCTCCCGCATTGGCAGGCAGATTCTTTACCTGCTGAACCATCAGGGACTGGCCGAGAGCTAAACCCTGAAAACTGAGGGCTTGTCATTGACACTTTCTGCCTTCTTTTCAGTGCACTTGTCCCTCTCTTCTTGGTATCTGTCAGGAACTTTGTGTGTGTATGCTTTGTCTGGGCTGTTAGGTCCCTTAATGCTGACTTTCAACCCATCCACTTGCCATCCTCAATAGATCTTTTCATCTTAATTAAGTTAAAATCTTCTGATCCTACTTCTGTCATTGACTGTAGTGATAATAGCAGTCTCTAACATGTATGAATCATTTTCAATGTGTGGGGTTCTGCTTTCAGTATTTGCATGCAGTATATCATTTAATAGGGCTTTCCAGGTGGCACAGTGGTAAAGAATCCACCTTCCAGTGCAAGAGACACAGGAGACTCTGAACTGAACATTGAGTGGGGAAGATCCCCAGGAGAAGGAAATGGCAACCTACTCCAGTATCCTTGCCTGGGAAATCCCATGGAGAGAGGAGCCTGACAGGTCACAGTCCATGGGGTTGCAAAGAGTCAGACATGACTGAGCACATGCGCACATGCATCTCATTTACTTTTTTATTTTTAAATTTTTATTTTTAAATTTTTATTTTTACTTTATTTTGCTTCACAATGCTGTATTGGTTTTGCCATACATTGACATGAATCAGCCATGGGTGTACATGAGTTCCCAATCCTGAACCTCCCTCCCACCTCCCACCCGATATCATCTCTCTGGATCATCCCCGTGCACCAGCCCCAAGCATCCTGTATCCTGTATCAAACCTAGACTGGCGATTTGTTTCTTACCTGATAGTATACATGGTTCAATATCATTCTCCCTAATAATCCCACCCTCTCCCTCTCCCACAGAGTTTAAAAGTCCGTTCTATACATCTGTGTCTCTTTTGCTGTCTCACATAGAGGGTTATCATTACCATCTTTCTAAACTCCATATATATGTGTTAATATACTGTATTGGTGTTTTTCTTTCTGGCTTACTTCACTCTGTCTAATAGGCTCCAGTTTCATCCACTTCATTAGAACTGATTCAAATGTATTCTTTTTAATGGCTGAGTAATACTCCATTGTGTATATGTACCACAGGTTTCTTATCCATTCATCTGCTGATGGACATCTAGGTTGTTTCCATGTCCTGGCTATTATAAACAGTGCTGCGATGAACATTGGGGTACACCTGTCTCTTTCAATTCTGGTTTCATCAGTGTGTATGCCCAGCAGTGGGATTGCTGGGTCATATGGCAGTTCTATTTCCAGTTTTTTAAGATATCTCCACATTGTTCTCCATAGTGGCTGTACTAGTTTGCATTCCCACCAACAGTGTAGGAGGGTTCCCTTTTCTCCACACCCTCTCCAGCATTTATTGCTTGTAGACTTTTGGATCGCTGCCATTCTGACTGGTGTGAAATGGTACTTCATTGTGGTTTTGATTTGCATTTCTCTGATAATGAGTGATGTTGAGCATCTTTTCATGTGTCTGTTAGCCATCCGTATGTCTTCTTTGGAGAAGTGTCTATTTAGTTCTTTGGCCCACTTTTTGATTGGGTCATTTATTTTTCTGGACTTGAGCTGCATCTCATTTAATTCTTATAGTCCTATGGGCAGGCACTCTTATTATGTCCACTTGACAGTGAAAGTCACTCAAGTTCAGAGAGTTTACCTTGTCCACAGTCAACCAATCAGTAAGTTGTGGAGAAAGACTTACATCCAGGTCTTTCTAACACCAACACCCATGTCATGTCCATGTCTGCTTGCTTATGTTACCTCAGAAATACTATGTCAATAACCTGGATCCCATCTGCCTAGTTGCATGTTACTTTCCTAAACAGGATACACAAGATATGATTCCTCAGGATTAAAAAAAAAAAAAGCTCATTTTTTTCCCTCCATTTCTTCCTTTCAACTCATGTCATCCAAATGTAACACATTTTCCCAGGTACCTCCAGAGTTTACACTCACATGTGATCCTTACTATGCCCTAGCTTGGTTAATTCTAACTGAGTGCCACTAAGTTTTCTTAATCTTGCCTTGATAGTTTTTCTGTTGCTCTTTCATATTTTTTCTCTCTCAACCAGAACTGCCTGGCATCTGCCCCTACAGTTCTCTTACCAGCTTCTCTTCCTGGTGGCTACTCACTCACAGGAGGGACTCACTTGCTGTGATGCTATCCTTGTGAGGCCGTCAGTACCACTTATGTTGGACCCATTGGATAGATGAGAAAGCTGAGGCTCAAGCAGCTTGAATGACCTTCAAGGGCTCACACAATCTCTGTTCCAAGTAGAAGGTCTTCCCTAGTACTACTAGCTTCAAGCAAAAGTAGGTGTTGAGAGTGCCTGAGATATGTGGGGGCTTCTAAAATAGAATTTTGACTTAAAAATCACAACATTTTCTCAGTGTTTTTGCTAAAGCACCAGGACTAGAATGGGATAAACTGAGTTAGAGGCCTCTAACAGGCCTCAAATATGCTAATCAACAGGGAGAAGATGAGTATGTGACTTTAGGCAATATTTAAATATTGCCAAAGTAAATCGCCTTCCACTCTGAGACGAAACCAGGATGAGAGTTGGTAGCTTTTTACAACATGATCTCATTCCTGGGCTGGATCATCCTGACACCCCAGTGAATGCAAATGTCAAAGGAAAACACACAACCAGTGATATGTAGACATTGGTGTTGTGAAGAACAAGCTGTGTGGGGGAAAGCCCCATATTTTCCTCAGTACTTAGCTTCACAATGTTCTAGAAGTAGTGATTTTAGTTCTCTGAGTTGATCAAGGGTTAGCATGCATGCTTATTCGCTGTCATGTCTGACTTTGGCAACCCGATGGCCTATAGCCTGCCAGGCTCCTCTGTCCATGGGATTTCCCAGGCAAGAATACTGGAGTGGGTTGCCATATCCTCCTCCAGGGGGTCTTCCTGACCCAGAGTTTTAACCCTCATCTCCTGCATTTCAAGTGGATTCTTTACCTCTGAGCCATCAGAGAAGCCATGATAAAGGTTTAGTAAGTAGGATATTTGAGAGCAGGTTGCACCTAGAAGGAAAAAAAGTGACTTTCATTTTCTCCTAGATACCAGACACACCTTCCTGGTTAGATTTCTCCATTCAAGATTTTATTAGAATCCTCTCTGTACATACTTGTTCTATTGCTTGGGAGATAGCAAAGGTTAAGTAAACAATGGCTGTCTAGGTGAATGAGTGAATGCTGTGTGTTGATTGCTTTTTCTGGATAATCATTCCATGTGTTAGCCTATGCTGTCCTTATCAGGGACACTTTAGAGCCAATAATGCTCAAACCCTAGATGGAGTAAACCACTTCACATGATGTGGGAAGGCAGGGGAGTTAAAATGATTCTAATAAACTAAAAATAAAGCTTCTTCCTATTACTCAGTACCTTTCAAATAAGTACTTGCTTCCTGCTGAAATGAAAATACCCCTGGGTGAGATGCAAAGTGTGGACCAGAGAGCCTTCCCTGCCTATGCTTCTCAAATTGTCCTCAGAAGCAGGGGTCACTCAAAGCCAGAGGATAAACAAGCCACATCTTCCTGGAGGGTCCATTTTTTCTCCAAGATTTGAGGGATGGGAAGTTAGGAAACGTTAGATAATATACACCATCATTTATACATTGAAGCAAGCATTAGTATGTGTATGATTGAGCTTGGGCAGCCATAACAAAATACTATAGACTGGGTGGTTTCAACAACAGGAATTCATTTGTCACAGCTGAGAAATCCAAGATCAATGTGCTGGCCAGTTTGGTTCCCCAGTGAGGACTCTCTTCCAGATTTACGAATGGCTATCTTTTCACTGTGTCCTCACATAGCAGAGAGAGAAAGCAAGCTTTCTTCTTATGAGGGTACTAATCCCTTCATGGGGGCCCCACCCTCATGAACCCATACAACCCACGTCCAATACTATCACATTGGGGGATAGGGCTTTGATATATGAATTTGAGGGGTGGACACAATTCAGTCCACAACAATATCTAGCAGAATAAACTGTGAAAGTTACATGTTTTTCTTTTGTTTTACAATAACAGGAGAAAAGAAAATAGTTACAGTTTTGTAACAGATCACTTTGGGTTATACTTCTAATGTCCTGGGGGATAGTCTTTCCTTTTCTTTTGCCTATGGATGCTTGAGGTGAAGTTTAAGAAGCAATCAGCATTGCAAAAGCTGTTCCAATATGAATGAGTCCCCTTGGTGTTGTGCCCTGAAGAAGCCTTAAGCCTTAGGAAACTGTTGGGAATAGTTTATAAGTAGATGTGAATAAAATATCTGAGAGGAGATTTTGGTGACCATGAGTAGAAGCAGATTTCATAAGACTGGAAACAGGAAAACACTGAGGGAGAAGGCGAAGAACTCAGAAGCTGGGGCTCTTGATCATTCTTTTCCCCAGTTTCAGTTTGTTTGGGGGAGGACTGGCCTTCCTGGGACCTCTTTCCCATCTAATTCCCTGATAATTTCAGCTGTATTTCTAAGATGGTTCTCAGATGAGTTCTAGGGGAAAAGGTTAGTTACTGGATCCCAACAGGTTTTATTTCTGGGGCTGGAAATGAGGGATATTGGACAAGAATCCTGATGTAATAATCTTGAAACTTTCTACAAAGCACACATGGCCAATATCACTGAGACTTTCCCCCGTCCCCCAACCTGTATTTAGTAAACAGTATCCAGTGAGCACGTTCCTTCCTTTACATCATGTAACTCAGAATTAAATGCAACTTAAATGGTAACTTTCACCTAGTAGTGTATTTAGGATTTCCTGAAGCTTTGTTTTAAAATCTTCCTTATAGGTGTTCTGGCCTGCCTAACTCATGCTGCTTCTTCATTTATCCAGTTTTCACATCCACTTCCTTTCAGTTCCTTTGCCCCTCTCTCTACTTTCAGAGACACCTGCCCCTTTGGTCCCCCTGTGCACTTAGAAAGGTCTCTCATTCACATCAGAATGTTTGCTCTGACTTTTCCAACCCAAACCACTGTTTCTTATTCATTTCATTCACTTAAAATAATTGACACTAGACATATGGCATCCTTTTCACAACTAAGCCTACCTTAGTTCACTTGAAAGAACTGCTTCCTTTATAAAAATCCATTCTCTTGGCAGTAATATTAACAATAGCAATGACAGCTGACATTCAGTTAGCACTTGTGTTATATTTCTTTTCACATTTAATCTTGCAAACAACCTTATGTGGCAGGTATGAATGTGCTCATTTTAGAGCTGAGGAAACCAAGGCCCAGAAGAACAGACTGGCCTAAGTTTCTGTTAGAGATAGTCCCCTATTCAAAAATATCTCTGCTGCTAAATTGGTACAGAGTCATTCCTTGGATATGAAATTAAAAGGTTTAAATTTCTGGGATAGGTAACTGCTTAGCCTCTTTCCAGGAAGCAAAGTATCATCATTTAAGGCACACGTCATGGCATTGGACCAATGTGGGTCTGAATTATGGGCCTGCTGGTTGACTTTGAAAAAGTCACTCATCTCTCTTGATCTGTTTCTTTATCTGTAAAACAGGGACAATAATTCCCATATAACAGAGTTATTATAAGAACTAAATGAGATGGTATCTATAAAGTATGAACAGAGTAAATGTTCAATAAATGACAAGCTGTCATTGAAAATCTAAGATTCGGATTAGAAATGATACAGATCCTGCCAAATAAGGAGCAGAGCTTGACTTCCAGCCATTTAAAGAAGTTAATCTATTTTGGAGAAAATACCTCAGGACTCCTGGGAGAACTATGGAAAGATTCACAGTTAAAGTCTGTGTTCTTTTCCTTAAGGAATGAAGCCCTGGGTTTAGAAAATAATTTGACCAGGTTAAAGAGTTCTTGCTCTATAATTTGAATAAAGCCCACTTGTGTCACAGCCCTATCTATCACAGTGTTATGATCAAAGGAAAGAAAGTCCCATCCAAACTAATCAAAGCACAGTTAAAATCTTCACAACAAGATCTTTCTAAAGTGCCAAAGACCTCATAGGGAACAGAAAGAGTTCTCCAAAATCCCCTTTGCCATTTCCTATACTCTCATTTTTTTCCACACACAGCAGCTGCCTCCAGGTACCATTTCTCCCCAACTCTGGCTTCCCATGTGGCTCAGCAGTAAAGAATCTGCCTACCAATGCAGAAGACACGAGAGACACAAGTTTGATCTCTGGGTCCAGAAGATGCCCTGGAGAAGGAAATGGCAACCCACTCCAGTATTCTTGCCTAAAGAATCCCATGGACAGAGGAGCCCGGTGGGCTACCATCCATAGGGTCGCAGAGTTGGTTTTGACTGAGCATGCACACGCTGTCTCCCTAAACCTTTCTCGCAAATGGAGTCTAAGGAGACTTGTGTCTTTCTCTCTTCCTCTACCCCTTTCCCCTAGATCAGCTCTTTATTTTGTAATTCCACTGGCTTCCCTGGTAGCTCAGACAGTAAAGCATCTGGCAGCAATTTGGGAGACCCAGGTTTAATTCCTGGGTCGGGAAGGTCCCCTGGAGAAGGAAATGGCAATCTACTCCAGCACTCTTGCCTGGAAAATCCCATGGATGGAGGAGCCTGATAGACTACAGTCCATGGGGTCGCAAAGAGTAGGACACGACTGAGTGACTTCAGTTTCAGTTTCAGATTCTACATCAAGAAGGACAGCTGAGATGATGCTCTTGATGGCCTGACCACAGCCAGGGAGTGGGAGTTTGTGTGAGGGGAGGGTGGGGGGAAGTGTAAATTGAGAGGTAGATTGCAAACACTTATCATTTAATGGCTTCTAGATTTGGAGCAATTTGAGTCAATTGAAATTTTATACTTACTAAAGATATGGCTTTTAGACTAAGAAGCACCTTTTTTTCTCTTTCAGATGGGAATTTAGCAATTCACAGATACAATACCAAAGTTTAAGACTGT
>SJYQ01004517.1:0-12396 GCA_006410935.1 Redunca redunca
GCACTCGCGTGTGGCTGGACCTGGGGCTGTCCACAGATGATCCCACCGAGGACTCTGTGGTGGCCAGCTGGATTTGGTCTAAGGAAGACGGGAACGTGGTCTGGTGGGGCCAGAACCCCGTGGGGGCAAGGAGGAGTCCTGGTGGCAACACCGACAGCCGCAGCCAGCACCGCGGGGCAGACGCAGCTCGGGAGCTGCCCAGGGGGCCGGTGACGCCTGGGCGGGAGCCAGGCCCTTTGTGCTCCTCGGCAGACAGCGCTGTTTGCGGCAGTCCAGCGGGCCTGGACTGGGAGGGGGACAAAGAGCTGTCCAGGCAGGAGGGTGTGCAGGCGCCGGGGTTGTGTGTACCCGCGTGACGGGTGTGAGGAGGAGGGCGCCGGCCTTCCAGGAGAGGGACGCAGGGCCGAGGACGCTGGAGCTCTCGGGGCACCGGCTGTCTGGGGGCGTGGCCCTGTGTCCTCCCTGTCAGCAGCGCCAAGGAGGTTCCCTGTGTCCTGGGCAGGCGAGCAGGTGGGGCCGGGCCGGAGTGCTGGTGAATGCTGGTGTCAGGCCTGCAGGGGCCACGTCCTGAGGGCTGGAACCGACCCTGAGACTGGGGACTGGATCCCACAGGTCTCAGAGTCCAGACTTAGCCGCCCCCTTTCATTCTGCAGGTGACCACGCTTCCCCACACACTTGTGGGGAACACAGCTGCCCCCCGGCAGCGGGTGAGGAAGAGGACCAAGGTGCTGTCTTTGGCTAGGAGGTACTGGGAATGCCCTTCAGACCAGTCAGGTCTCAGATGCCCTCCCCAGTGGGCTATCTGTGGCTTCCCTGCTGTGGGGCTCACAGGCTAAATGCTCTCTGCTTTACTTTTTAAGTTTTAAAATACTTGACTGATTAATTTGCTGCATCAGGCCTCAGTCGCGGCGCTCTGGCTGTGCTGCTCTGTGGCATGGGGACCTTAGTTCCCCAGCCAGGGCTCAAGCCCGCGCCCCCTGCATTGCAAGGCAGACTCCTAACCGTTGGGCCGCCAGGGGAGTTCCTTGCTGTCTGCTTCTGAACCCCTTTGGGCCTCTGTTCCAGGCGTGTGCCTCTTCGCTTTGCAGGATCCTGCGGCTCAAGAAGGAGTACCCTGCCTTGCAGCCGAAGGAGCCCCCACCCTCCCTGCTGGAGGCTGACCTCACAGAGTTCGACGTGAAGACTTCTCACCTGCCGTCAGAAGTTCTGTACATGCTGAAGAACGTCCGGTAAGAGAGAGGTGGGCCTGGAGGCTTTCTGTGTGCTTGCCTGGCCTCAGAGGTATCCTTTCCCGGCAGCCGCCGATGGTTGTGTCGACAAAAAAAATCAATAAAGAGCCCGTAACAGGAATAGAAAAGGGTTTTATTTGAGCCAAACTGAGGACTGTAACCCGGAAGACAGCCTTTCAGACAGCTCTGAGGAGCTTCTCCAGAGAAGCATGGTTTTCAGCACAGTTTTATATCTTGTCTGAATGAAGAATGTTAAACTACTCAGGGATACATTCCTTCAGGGTATCAGAAAGAAAGCCAGATCCGCACGCACACGGCACTGACTCCTGGGAGGGAGTCTCATTGGGGAAGGAGCACGGGCTTGGTGGCCCGGGCGGGGAGCGCGGGCTTGGTGGCCCGGGCGGAAGGAGCGCGGGGCTTGGTGGCCCAGGCGGGAGGAAGGAGCGCGGGCTTGGTGGCCCGGGTGGGAGGAAGGAGCGCGGGCTTGGTGGCCCAGGCGGGAGGCCCTGAGCCCTCATCTTCACCGTGGGTATGCTTTACTTCTGCCAAGCGCTCAGTTCAGATCAGTTGCCCAGCCACGTCCCCATGGGCGCCAGCACGTCTGTCTGTCACCAGCTCCCGTAGCTTGCTCAAACTCAGGTCCATTGAGTCAGCGATGCCATCCAGCCATCTCATCCTCTGTCGTCCCCTTCTTCTCTTGCCCTCAATCCTTCCCAGCATCAGGGTCTTTTCCGGTGAGTCAGCTCTCCGCATCAGGTGGAGTTTCAGCTTCAGCACCAGTGAGTGTGCCCTTTAACAGTTAAATCAGACACACAGTGTGTGTTTGGTCAGCCACAAATAGGGTATTCTGTCTAGTGAGCATAGAGTGGGTGTTCACACACGTAGCAGCCAGAATGACCTCTCTGGACCTCACCTTATCATTTCTCTCATCGCTTGGCAAAGCTTCTCTCCTCTGGCTGTCACTGCCCTCCTGATGCTGAGCAGAGCCTCCTCGCCGGTTCTTTCCCGTGTGTGTCTGTTTCTCAGAGTTTCTGCCTTCAGGACAATGCAGAGTGAGTGTGGGAAGTGAGTCGTCGGATGGAAGATTGAAAGTCTGGCTCCCCGTCTCTCCCTGGAAGCCCCAACTCCTCTTTGCAGCACTTCACTAACTGCCCTTGGTTACAGACCTGGCTGAAGCGCACAGCCGCGGCCTGAGGGTTCTCTGAGCTCCTGGGACAGCAGCTGATGGCGGCCTCGAGGCCTCAGGCTCCTGCCCTGCTGGCGGCCGGGCGCTAGCGCCGCAGGCTCTGCGGCCCTTGGGAGCGCTCCCTGTGGCCTGGCCAGCAGGGACAGTGGCCCTGACCCTCCCCGCTTCTGAAGGTGTCCCACGTGTTCTATTTTCTGCAGAGTCCTGGGTCACTTTGAGAAGCCGCTATTCCTGGAACTTTGCAAACACATGGTCTTTGTGCAGCTTCTGGAAGGCGAGTACATCTTCCGGCCGGGGGAGCTGGACAACAGCATCTATGTGGTGCAGGACGGGCGGCTGGAGGTCCGCGTCCAGGACTCGGTGAGCGCCCTCGGTGGGGCGGGGGTGCTGCTGTGTTGGCACTCAATGGTCTTCCCTCTTGAACATTTCTCAAGTTTTCCATTGAAAAGTTAGTGCAAAACGTATTCATGTAGATAGGAGAGTCATATTTTACTTCTCCAGCAACATATATACAGTTGAATATAAGTGAAAGGCCAGCTTGTACACCAAAACCAGATCCTCTGGGTGGTTCAAAGAGGTAAGGCCTTCAGCTGGCTCACATGAGAAGTGTCCACTCCTTGGCCCACCTTTTGGGATTCTGCCAGTCCCGAGTTCATCAAAAATTCCTTCCATATTCTGAGGTGGCAGGTCCTGTAGTGGTTGTCATTGAATTGAACCGTTGGTTCATTCATACAGGTCCCTAAACACTCCAACTAGGAGTGAAAAGTTTGTCATGCAGTCGTCTCCCTGCCTTTCTGCTGAGCGTCCCGAGTGGTCGCCAGGATGGGGGCGGAGTTCTGGAGTGTGCGGGGTGGAGCAGTGCAGCGTGAACGTGGCGCTCTCCGGTCGGCTTCGATTGCATGCTGTGTGAGAAGCTGCTGCTTCACGTGCTGCCTCTGGAGGCACTCGTGAAGCCTCTGCACCTGTTCGCAGGGGAGCTGGGCAGCCATCCCTTCTGTCTTCAGGCTGGAAGCAGAGCTGCTGCTGGTCTTTGCCCTTCTGGGTAGTTTTCCATAGTTGCTGCTGTCCTTTTCTAGTTTTTTTCTGGTGCAAAATCCAATGGAGCATCTGGGTTATTCTCTGGAGTGCCTCTGGGCAGACCGAAGGCCTCTCCAGCTCCAATCTGCACAGCTGTTTTATGCAAATTCCTTCACGCCTTCCCCACTGGGTGGTGAGGCTGGCTTTGTGGTCCAGAGCACCTCAGAGAGAAATGTGGAGGGCCAAGCTGAGGGCCTTCGGAGTACAAAATCTCAAGCTTGAGTTCTTCGGAGGAAAAGACACATTGGACCACAGCTGCCCTTGACGCGGCATGTCAGCCTCCGTGACGCAGAGGCTGCGTGGTGGCTCACATCACTCCCACTGCCTTCGGACCCCTCAGTGGGTGGGCACTGATCTGTAAGATCAGCTGCACGCTTGTCTTATTTTCAGGTTTCAGGCTATAAATAATTTTAACTGTAAGAAAATAATTAAGGTATTAATTCAGCTGGAAGCTAACTCCTTGCTGCCTGCCTCTGTTGACTTATGTGCTTAAATCACAGTTGCCGGGTGGGGGGGCTCTCTAGACCAAGCCTCCTGGTACTTGGTTTATTTGCCTGGTGGTAGGTGACCCAGGCTTCCCACCATAGACAGTGAGCCCTGGCCTGCATGAGGTTGCCCCCATCCCTGGCCACGTGAGCGTACCATCTAGTGGGCTCTGGGTGGGCCTGACCCGGGACGGTCCTGCAGGCCCTTCCAGCTTTTGGATCAGCGTTGTCGGGGTACAGGCCTCATGTGCAGCTTTGTCTGTGAGTGACCTGGGGGAATAATCAGAAAGGACATGCTTTCATCCGGTCTCCTCCAGGGCAGGGGGTGGGGGGCCTCTGTGTCATGTGCCTGGCAGGCCTTCCCAAGAGGGCTAGAGCCTTTGGCCCAGATGGAAGGGCTCCTGGACTGTGCCCTGTGTCAGGTTTGAACAAGTTCAGACGTATTTTTCTGGGTCACCCTGAGATGAAGTTCCTATCCTGAATCACCAGCATTGCCTGGTTTCCTTTCTCCTTTAATCCAGTGGGAAAAAATATGTCAAAATGCTATCATTTATACTGAGACTAACTGCGTTTGGTTCCCACGGCCTTTTAGTTAGGCCCACCAGCTCTCTCAGGCAGATCCTCCAGGTGCTGACAAGACACAAGGCACAAGGCTGAAGGCCAGGCTGGGCCTCCCTGTTCCTCTTAGTCACCCTTGTCTTTCTGCTCTGGTTCTGCACGTCGAGCCTCTGCCCCGCTCGACCAGTGGTGGGTGACGGTTTGCCTGGCAGGCCTGGCCCCACCATGGGTGGCTCTCCTCTGCTTCCCAGGCGCAGGACGGCGCTGAGGTGACGGTCAAAGAGGTTCTGGCTGGAGACAGCGTCCACAGCCTCCTCAGCATTCTGGACGTCATCACCGTGAGTGTCTCCTCTCCCCCGGTCTGCCCGCACTCACTAGACGGCAGGTCCCTCGGCTCCCAGGCCAGCTCTCCAGTGACGGGAGGGTCGCCCTGGTGGGTGGGGGTGTGCCTGGAGTGGCCTGGGAGCGGCTCTGACTGCGTGTCTGAGGGGGCTCGGTGCTGGCTCATGGGTTCTGGTGTCTCATGGGTTTTGGTGGCTCATAAATGATCAGGTTTTGGACTGAGCAGCATGTGCGTGAGCTCCAAGCGCCGCGTGCATAAAACGTCACAGGATGAAGGCGACTTCTCCTGTCTTCAGGCCCTAAGGCCCCTTCCCAGGAGAGGCCCTTTCTGGATCTTCTGTGCTAACGTGTGTCCGTCAGTGATTTCTTCAGCTTTTGTGCTGTTCATCAGCACAGTGAACGGTCTTGCGTGGACACTGTTTCCTGAGTTTGAAGGCCAGTCTGTAGGGCAGATCCTTAGGAGACTCACTGGGTCCAAGGGCGCTGCCCCCGCCACAGAGACTGGGGCACCAGGCCCGTGAGGGCGCCTCACCCGCCAGCGAGCGTCTCCCAGCTGGTGTTTACTGGCTGTCTCGCTGTGTCTCATGGTTTGCTGAACCTGGGGTGGGCAAGGTGCAAGCAGGGAGGCTGAAAGATGTGAGGAGAAACCGCAGACTTGTTTATTCTCTCTTGACTGGCATAGAAGGTGTAGCAGCGGACATACTCTATTCTCTCATCTCATGGTTGACCCGGTGGACACAGCCGTAACGCACCATAAAGCACCATAACACGGACATAATGTAGCCTTAATGCAGCCTCAGGGGCTTTCAGGTGGAGCTTATATGTGTTTACAGGACAGAAGTGGCCTGTGGCCAAGTGGGTACATCATGGCATGCATGCACAGTGCTACAAGCGACCTCAGCCGTAGCCTAGCCGTGTACTTACAAATCACGGGGCGGGAGTGAGAGGCCCTGGGCGTGAGAGAGCCTGACCACCGCCGTCTTGGCGACTCTGGTCTTTCTCTACATTCGACCTCTTCAGGGTCTCTCCCCTCGTGGTCTGTGCACAGTCCGTCTTCTGCAGTGTTCCCGTGGTGAGGAGCACTGACTCTTGGCTCTATATCTTGCACAGTAGTAGGGGCTGCGACAAGAGGCAGCACTTGTCACCCAGGAAACAGCCTGGAGCTCACATCACTTGTAGCACTCCCACCGGCACCGGGCCAACCCCTTCAAGAAGCAGATTTCTGTGGCGTTCACAGTCCACACTCACGATGACACTTTTTTGAGGACACAGCCTTCACAGCACATTGTTCTGAATCTATAGCACAGGACACAGGCTTCACAGCCTGCTGCCCTAAATATACATCATTTGGCCACCACAGCCATCAGTGTGTGCGTTAGGACCAAGAAACCACTCCAGCTTGCCGTAAATAAGGCTGCACTCGGCACCAGGGTCAACCCGGGCCAGTACTCTCTGTCCATTAGCTAGTGACCAGTGAATGCAAGTTCTGCATGGGGCCTCCACTCCCTGCTTGGGCTCTTTGGGTGGGCACGATGATTCGAGCCCTGTTCAAAGCAGAAAAGGGCATCTGAAGGAACACCCTTGGGTGCCGTATAATCTTCTAGCTGAACCACCCACGTCTGTGCTGTGGGCACTTTAACTGTTGTTCCCGTCTCAGTTGCATGGCTAGCCTTGCTGACAAGCAGGGACCTGCAGTCTCAAAAGTTATACAAGCTTTGTCTCAATGAGGAGTGAGGGGTTATAGATGCCAACCGTTCTGTTTCATCCCCGGAACAAAGGATACCATCCACCCCATGTCCCAGAGTCGCAAAAGCCACGCTGCCAAGGGTTCCCCTTGCTTCTGCTAAAGCTGCTTCCCCAAGCCCAGCACCTCTGCCTGAGTGTACGGTTGATGCGTCGTGAACTCAGTCACACTGGGGCCCCTGACGACGCCCCCGCTGGGCCGCAGGCTGCTCATGCTCCACCGCCGGCCACACACCGGGCCTGGCTGACACGCAGGGGCCCCTGGCCGCATATTGCTCATCGCCACCACCTCTTCTGTGATTGTGGCTTTCATTCTGTCTCATTTCTGATGGATGGTTAAGAGGCTTGTGAAAGCTTCCTGGTGGGAGGGATTGGTTCTGGGTAAAACTGGGTCTTACTCTGGTGGGCAGGGCCACTCTCAGTTTAGTTCAGTTGCTCAGTTGTGTCCGACTCTTTGCAACCCCATGGACTGCAGCACGCCAGGCCTCCCTGCCCATCACCAACTCCTGGAGTTTACCCAAACTCATGTCCATTGAGTCAGTTGATGCCATCTAACCAATCTCATCCTCTGTCGTCCCCTTCTCCTGCTCTCAATCTTTCCCAGCATCAGGGTCTTTTCAAATGAGTCAGCTCTTTGCATCAGGTGGCCAAAATACTGGAGTTTCACCTTCAACATCAGTCCTTTCAATGAACACCCAGGACCGATCTCCTTTAGAATGGACTGGTTGGATCTCCTTGCAGTCCAGGGGACTCTCAAGAGTCTTCTCCAACCCCACAGTTCAAAAGCATCAATTCTTCGGTGCTCAGCTTTTTTTATAGTCCAACTCTCACATCCATACATGACCACTGGAAAAATCATAACCTTGACTAGACGGACCTTTGTTAACAAAGTAATGTCTTCTGCTTTTTAATATGCCATCTAGGTTGGTCATAACTTTCCTTCCAAGGAGTAAGCGTCTTTTCATTTCATGGCTGCAGTCACCATCTGCAGTGATTTTGGAGCCCAGAAAAATGAAGTCAGCTGCTGTTTCCACTGTTTCCCCATCTATTTGCCGTGAAGTAATGGGACCAGATGCCATGATCTTAGTTTTCTGAATGTTGAGCTTTAAGCCAGCTTTTTCACTCTCCTCTTTCACTTTCATCAAGAGGCTCTTTAGTTCTTCACTTTCTGCTATAAGGGTGGTGTCATCTGCATATCTGAGGTTATTAATATTTCTCCCGGCAATCTGGATTCCAGCTTGTGTTTCTTCCAGCCCAGCATTTCTCATGATGTACTCTGCATATAAGTTAAATAAGCAGGGTGACAATATACAGCCTTGATGTACTCCTTTTCCTATTTGGAACCAGTCTGTTCTTCCAAGTCCAGTNCTTTTCTAAAACCAGCTTGAACATCAGGAAGTTCACAGTTCACGTATTGCTGAAGCCTGGCTTGGAGAATTTTGAGCATTACTTTACTAGCGTGTGAGATGAGACATAATGTAGCATTATTGCAGCCGCAAGGGCTTTTCAGGTGGAGCTTATGTATGTTCACAGCACAGAAGTGGCCGGCAGCCAAGTGGGGGTCATTATGCACACGCACAGTGCCGCCAGTGGCCTTAGCTGCTACACGACCGCGTCACAGAACGTGCGGTGAGAGCGAGGGGCCCTGGGCTGGGAGGCCTGACCACCGCCGCCTTGGCTGATTTGCTCCTTCTGTACACTGCTCCAATAGGTTAAAAAGATAGCATCTCATGTTAGTTTATGATTTTTAAACTTTTTATCATGGAATGTTTCAAACACGTTCAAAAATAGAAGAGTAAAACTAATCAGGGCAGTGTGCCCCGTCCCCTCCCAGGCGACCGGGAGTCAGCGTCTAAGTCTCTTCTGAGCAAAACCTGCTCACAGGGAAACAGATCTTAAGCGTGTGCAGCTGTTTCGATAGATGCACGCACCTGTGTGACTGGAAAGGTGCGCCTGGTTTTATCCTTGGAAGTTACATCTGATTTTAACCTTATCCTTGGAAGTTACATCTGATTTTAACCTTATCCTTGGAAGTTACATCTGATTTTAACCTTATCCTTGGAAGTTACATCTGATTTTAACCTTATGCTTGGAAGTTACATCTTTTGCTTTTCTTTTTAGCTGTGTACTGAGGCAACTTGTACTTCAGTTTCTCCAGACACTGCACAGAGGGGTCTCTGGGGCAGTTCAGCAGAACCGTGGCAGGGCGGCCTCTGTGGGGCCCAGGAGTCTCGGACCTTGTGTGATGCTGGCTGTGGATGGATCCCTGGTGGGTGTCCTCCACGCCAGCCCTAAGTGGTGCATGACAAGGGTGACAGGGCCCAAATGGAGACTTCAGGGGTGTCCGCTGTGCTCAGCCTGCCCCTGTCAGATCAGTACACATGCATTGAGCTGGCTGGGGGCCCGGGGTGGAGACATGCGTGGGACCCGGGTCTCCATCTGCTCCCAGGACCTGACCTGCCTTAGCACATGCTTGGCCAGGGCTGAGAGGGACCCCACCCACTCTGAGCAAACCTGCCTGCTTCCTGCCTGGGGGCAGCCCCTGCTTGGAACCTTGTGCTGGGAGAGGGCACCCGGGTGTGCCCGTTGGGCCATAGGACGGTGGTTCTGTGGGGTTCTGGCTTGAGTGTCTGAGTCTGTGAGCTGTGCTGTAGGCCTGGGAGGTCAGACAGGCTGTCCATCATGGGGGGGCTCGTCTGAGTCTGTGAGCTGGGCTGTAGGCCTGGGAGGTCAGACAGGCTGTCCATCATGGGGGGGCTCCTAGATAAGAATGAAAGAGGGGCGCTGGAGGCTCATGTCTTACCTCTTGGTCTTGATCCCGATCCCGTTGTGACTTCTGGGCTGAGCACCCTCTGTGGCAGCTCTGTGGGCTGTGGGCTGTGTGCTGAGAGCAGGGCTGGGCACCTGCTGTCTCCCAGCCGCTGGGTCCCCTCGGCCCGGGTGCCCGCGGCTGCTGTCCTGTCCGCACAGGGGCCACGGGGCAGAGAGCGGGGAGGGGGTTGTTTGAAAAAAACACGTCTGTACTGGGTTAAATGGTCATTTGGAAGGACATCATTTTCGCCTCACCATATGTGTATTTGTGATTTAAAATTCTTTTTATTTGTTCTTATCAAAATAACCTGAACAGATTCTCATAATGCTTTTGATGCTCTGTGAGGTGCGGCTCTCTGCTCCGCCACCCTCTCCCAAGAAAGGCCGCCTCCAGCTCTTTCAGTCCCCTGGATACAGCTGCAGCTCTTGCTGTCTTAGGATTCTTCTGTCTTGATTTTGTTCTGACTTACCGCTGCAGAAAATGCCCTGCTTGCCTCACCGTCCTGCTCCTCTCACCGCACCTGTGGGCATGGTTGGCAGCTGAGCCTGTGGAGCCTGGAGGTGAAGTTCTTTTTCGTTCCCTGGAGTTGACAGTTGCCTCACTGTTGGTCGCTTAGTTTTCTGTGCGCGGTGTGCACTGCTGCCCTTGTCCAGGAGTCCGTGCGTCGGGGAGTGACCTCCGGGTCTGCAGGCTCTGTCCCCTGTGAACTTCTGGGGCACTCGGTCCAGCCCCCGCCCCGGGCAGGGCCCCTTCCTTCCCGGGCAGGGCCCCTTCCTTCCCGGGCAGGGCTCCTTCCTTCCCGGGCAGGGCTCGCGCCTCCTCTCCTGACATGCCTGGGCAGGTGAAGCAGATGCTCTGTTGTGCAGGGAGAGTGGGTTTTGAAGCCTTACAGATCCAGAATTGTCTTTATTCTGCCCTCCCTTTATCTTTCTGTTGTACTTTTAAGGAGATTTTGTTAACTTTCCAGATCTTCCACTGAGATTTTAACTTCCGTCATCATTTTTTATTATAGAAGTCTAGTTGACTTACAGTGTTGCTTTAATCTCACGCATACAGCAGGCTGATTCAGCAATGCGTGTATATATATATTCAGACTCTTTCCCATGGCGGCTCATCACAGGGCGTTGAGTGTGCTTCCCACACTATGGAGGGACCCTCGTTGGTTCCCTGTTTTAAATATGCTGCTGTTCAGTTGCTAAGTCACATCCGATGCTCTGTGAGCCCACGGGCTGCAGCACGCCAGGACCCTCTGCCCTCTGCTGTCTCCTGAAATTTGCTCAAATTCATGTCCATTGAGTCAGTGATGCCATCCAACCATTTCACCCTCTGCCTCCCCCTTCTCCTCTTGCCCTCAATCATTCCCAGCATCAGGGTCTTTTCCAGTGAGTTGGCTCTTTGCATCACGTGGCCAAAGTATTGGAGCTTCAGCTTCAGCATCAGTCCTTCCAGTGAATATTCAGGGTTGATTTTCTTTAGGATTGACTGGTTTGATCTCCCTGGAGTCCAAGGGACTCTCAAGAATCTTCTCCAGCACCACAGTTCAAAAGCATCGATTCTTCGGTGCTCAGCCATCTTTATGGTCCAACTGTCACGTACATACATGACTGCTGGAAAACCATAGCTTTGACTATATGGGCTTTTGTTGGCAAAGTGATGTCTCTCTGCTTTTCTTTCAAGGAGGAAGCGTCTGTTAATTTCATGGCTGTAGTCACTGTCCACAGTGATTTTGGAGCCCAAGAAAATAAAATCTGCCACTGTTTCCACTTTTTTGCCCATCTATTTACCATGAAGTGATGGGACCAAATGCCATGATCTTAGGTTTTTGAGTGTTGAGTTTTAAGCCAGCTTTTTCACTCTCCTCTTTCACTCTCATCAAGAGGCTCTTTAGTATCTCTTTACTTTCTGTCGTTGAGTGCTATCATCTGCATATCTGAGGTTATTGATACTTCTCCCAGAAATCCTGAATCCAGCTTTTGGTTCTTGCAGTCCAGCATTTTGAATGATGTACTCTACATATAAGTTAAATAATCAGGGTGACAATATATAGCCTTGAGATACTTCTGTCCTAATTAGGAACCGGTCCATTGTTCCATATCTGGTTCTAACTGTTGTTTTTTGACCTGCATACAGGTTTCTCAGGCGCCAGGTATGGTGGTCTGGTATTCCCATCTCTCTAAGAATTTTCCACAGTTTGTTGTGATCCACACAGTCGAAGGCTTTAGCATAGTCAATGAAGAAGTAGATGTTTTTCTGGAACTTTCTTGCTTTCTCCATTATCCAGCGAATGTTAGCAGTTTAATCTCTGGTTCCTCTGCCTTTGAAACCCAGCTTGAACATCTAGAAGTTCTCAGTTCATATACTGCTGAAGCCTGGCTTGGAGAATTTTGAGCATAGTTTTGCTAGCATGTGAGATGAGCGCAATCGCAAGGTAGTTTGAGCATTTTTTTTTTTAATTTTTATTTTAGCTTTAGTCTACTTTACATTACTGTATTGGTTTTGCCAAACATTGACATGAATTCACCATGAGTGTACATGCGTTCCCAAACATGAATCCCCTCCCACCTCCCATCCCATACCATCTCTCTGGGTCCTCTCCTTGCACCAGTCCCAAGCATCCTGCATCCTGCATCGGACATCGACTGGCAATTTGTTTCTTACATGATAGTATACATGTTTCAATGCCATTCTCCCATCTCATCCCACCCTCTCCCTCTCTCTCTCCCCCAGAGTCCAAAAGTTCACTCTATAGATCTGAGTCTCTTTTGTTGTCTCGCATACAGGGTCATCATCCCCATCTTTCTAAATTCCATATATATGCGTTAGTATGCTGTATTGGTGTTTTTCTTTCTGGCTTACTTCACTCTGTATAATCGGCTCCAGTTCCATCCATCTCCTTAGAACTGATTCAAATGTATTCTTTTTAATGGCTGAGTAATACTCCATTGTGTATATGTACCACAGCTT
>SJYQ01004517.1:14215-30600 GCA_006410935.1 Redunca redunca
CGAAGATCATGGCATCCAGTCCCATCACTTCATGGGAAATAGATGGAGAAACAGTGGAAACAGTGTCAGACTTTATTTTTTGGGCTCCAAAATCACTGCAGATGGTGCCTGCAGCCATGAAATTAAAAGACACTTACTCCTTGGAAAAAAGTTATGACCAACCTAGACAGTGTATTCAAAAGCAGAGACATTACTTTGCCGACTAAGGTCCGTCTAGTCAAGGCTATGGTTTTTCCTGTGGTCATGTGTGGATGTGAGAGTTGGACTGTGAAGAAGGCTGAGCCCTGAAGAATTGATGCTTTTGAACTGTGGTGTTGGAGAAGACTCTTGAGAGTCCCTTGGACTGCAAGGAGATCCAACCAGTCCATTCTGAAGGAGATCGGCCCTGGGATTTCTTTGGAAGGAATGATGCTAAAGCTGAAACTCCAGTACTTTGGCCACCTCACGCAAAGGGTTGACTCATTGGAAAAGATTCTGATGCTGGGAGAGATTGGGGGCAGGAGGAGAAGGGGACGACAGAGGATGAGATGGCTGGATGACATCACCGACTCGATGGACATGAGTCTGAGTGAACTCCGGGAGATGGTGATGGACAGGGAGGCCTGGCGTGCTGCGATTCATGGGGTTGCAATGAGTCAGATACGACTGAGTGACTGAACTGAACTGAACTGAACTGAACTGAATGCTAATGATTTTCCCTACTCTTCTCAATTTAAGCCTGAATTTTGTAATAAGGAGCTCATGATCTGAGCCACAGTCATCTCCCAGTCTTGTTTTTGCTGGCTGACTGTATACAGCTTCTCCATCTTCAGCTGCAGAGAATGTAATCAATCTGATTTCGTATTGACCATCTGGTGATGCCCCTGTGTAGTCATCTCTTAGGTTGTTGGGAAAGGATTTGTTATGACCAGTGTGTTCTCCTGATCAAACTTGTTAACCTTTGCCCTGCTTCATTTTGTACTCCAAGGCCAAACTTGCCTGTTATTCCAGGTATATCTTGACTTCCTACTTTTGCATTCCAGTCCTCTATGACAAAAAGGAAACCTTTTTTTTTTTTTTTGGTGTTGATTCTAGAAGGTCTTGTAGGCCTTCATAGAACTGGTCAGTTGCAGCTTCTTTAGCATCAGTGGTTGGGGTGTAGACTTGGATGACTGTGATGTTGAATGGTTTGCTTTGGAAGTGAGCAGGCATTCCGTGGTAGTTTAGATACGGTAGTATGTATATGTCAGCCCTCGCCCTGGCCCTCCGCCTTCCCCTTTGGTAACTGCAAGCCGCTTCCGTGTCTGAGTCTGTTTCTGTTGGTGACTGAGTCCACCTGTGGCACTGTTCTGGTTTCCCGTGCAGGTGATGCCGTGCGATGGTTGTCTCTCCCCCTGACTCACTGCGTGTGGCAGGATCGTCTCTGGCTCAGCTGTGTTGCTGCTAATGGCAGTGTTTTGTGTTTTCTTGGGGCTGAGTAACATTCTCTTTGTGTATGTGTGTGGACGCCCCACACACCGCGTCTCCTGCAGCCATTCATCTGCTGATGGACGGTTAGGCTCCCCATGTCCCGGCTGTTGTGCGGTGCCGCTGCGAGCAGTGGGGTGTGTGGATCTTTGCTAACCAGAGTTGTCTCTGGGTCTTCGGCCAAGAGTGGGATTGCTGGGCCATATGGTAGCTCTATTCCTAGTTTTTAAGGAACCTCCATGCGGTTCTCCATAGTGGCTGCACAGTCACATTCCCGCCAGCAGTGTGGGAGGGCTCCCTTTGCTCCAGTCGTGTTTTTTATTTCGAGAGCTTTTTTTCCCTCTCAATATTTTTTTACGGATGAAGTAAGACGAGATTTTCTTTGCTCCCTGTGTCCCCTCTGGCTCTCTGAGTTTCCTGTCTCTGCTTATTTGCTTCCATCTCTCGGATCTGGGCCTGTCGTGTCACCAACAGTCCAGCCATGTGAGAGGGAAGCCACGTCTGACCCGCCCCACAGCCAGTGCATGTGAGCTGTGGGGCGTGTGCTGCTCGTTTACCTTGTGTCTGGAGTTTGTGCCTTTTGAACACTTTCCTCCAATCCCACCTGCCCCATTCTTTTAATTTTTACGAATTTGTTATGAAGTATTTCATATATACAAAAAAGCACAGCGTAGGAAGCAGACGTGCCAGCTGTGAGCCAGGTGAGGCAGTGACGGCCCTGTCGCTCAGGCTAGCTGTGGGCTCTTGGTACCATTCCGCTTCTCTCCAGCCTTTCCGAGGAGGCAGCTGCTTTTCTGACTTTTCTCTGATATTCTACAAAGTGTGGCACGATTGCGGTGACCAGCTCGTCCGTGGTGTCGCACCCTGCACGGTTCTGCAGCGCCCTGGTATGTGGGGTCACCGGCATAAAGCCCTCCATGGGGACGTGTTGTTCCAGTTCCGTTGTCCACTCGCTGCCCTTTGATCTACTCGTTGTTGGCTGACAAGGTTTGTGATTGGCTTCTGTGGTGGCCGGCGCCACAGAGAGCGTTTGTAGACGTGTAGGTGTGTGCCAGGCCTGTGCACGCCCCGCAGCTGTCGCGCCTGCGCTTTCGCAGTCTCTTGGCGAGGCCGAGGGCACTGTCTCCCTCAGTAAACGGTGCGCTTGAGCTGCTCTCACTGTCGGCTGTCGAGCTGCCATTTTCTCCCCCCACCCCGCCCTAGACACACAGACACACTCACAGGTGCAGACACACACACGCTTTTCTCCCCGGTTCTGGAACTGATGAGAGCTGCTGTCTGTCAGGGCTTGTGGGGTGGGGTTGTGGGGTGTCCGCCCCTGTTTCTCCCGGGGTCTCCTGGCCGCATGGCTCCCTGGTGAGCGTGAGACATGCCGCCAGCACAGGCCTTGTAGAGCTGGCCTGGAAGCAGAGTGGGGTCGTGTCTGAGAGCGACCCTCACCCCTGTCAGCCCACGAGGAGCGCGCCCGCTCGCCGCAGAGCCGCGGTGGTGCGTGTGCATCACGGGCCGAGCCGTGACCTGGCCTGGCCTCTGCCTCCCAGGGCCTCTGGAGCTGGCCCCAGGGCCTGGGTTGGGCGCCTGGCAGGTGGCTGCTCTGCGTTGCTTGGGGCTCCTGCTTCTTGTGGGGTGGTCGTGGACCCTTTATGGATCAACCTCCTGTCTCTTTTTCTTACTGTTTGGAACTCAAAACTTTTTGGATTTTATGGGTTTTTAAAGTTGAATTATAGTTAGTTGGTTCACAATGTCGCATTAGTCTTAGCTGTGCGACAGAGTGACTGAGTTATACTTCCATGTATCGTCACTTTTTAGATCCCTTTCCCTTAGAGGTTATTGCAGCCTTTTGAGTCTTGCTCCCTGTGCCATAGAGTCGGACATCGTTTTGTCTACTTTATACACAGGGGTGTGTCCGTGTGAATCCCAAACTCCTACTTTATCCCTCCCTCCGTTTCCCCTTCTGTAATCGTAAGTTTGTTTTCTATGTCTGTTTTCTGTGAGTCTGTTTTTGTTTTGTAAACAAGTTCATTCGTATAATTCAAATAAAAATTCCACGCATATGCGGAATTCATTCACATGATAAATTCCGCGATATCTGTCTCTGACTCACTCCACTTAGTGACCCCTGGCCCCTCCACGGCGCCGCAGTGGCTCCACTTCACTCCTGCCTCACGGCTGAGCAGCATTCCACTGTGGGCTTCCCAGGCGGCTCAGCGGGAGAGAACCAGCCTGCCAAGCAGGAGACACAGGTTCACTCCCTGGGCTGGGAAAGTCCTCTTGTCAAGGAAATGGCAACTCACTCTGGTATTCTTGCCTGGGAAATCCCATGGACAGAGGAACCTGGCAGACTGCACTCCATAGGGTTTCAAAGAGTTGGACACAATGTAGCAAGTAAACAAGAACAGTATTGCATTGTGTACATATACTCCATTGTGTATATATACTCCACATTGTGTACATATACTCCATTGTGTACATATACTCCATTGTGTATATATACTCCATTGTGTACGTATACTCCATTGTGTACGTATACTCCGTTGTGTACGTATACTCCGTTGTGTACGTATACTCCGTTGTGTACATATACTCCGTTGTGTACATATACTCCATTGTGTACGTATACTCCATTGTGTACGTATACTCCGTTGTGTACGTATACTCCGTTGTGTACGTATACTCCATTGTGTACGTATACTCCATTGTGTACATATACTCCGTTGTGTACGTATACTCCACATTTATACTCCATATTGTGTATATGTACTGCACCTTGTGTATATATACTCCACATTGTGTACATATACTCCATTGTGTATATATACTCCATTGTGTACATATACTCCATTGTGTACATATACTCCACACCTTCCTTATCCATTCGTTTGCTGATGGACACTTACGTTGCTTCTATGGCCTGACTCTTGTGAACAGTAATGCTATGAACATTGGGGTGCGTGTATCTTTTTGAGCTTTGGCTTCTCTGGATTCATACAGGGACAGCCTTCTCAGTATAAAGGATCTGAAGCAGGCAGAAAGGACTTCAAGGCAGAAGCGATATAACTAAGCCCAAAACACACCAAGGACCCCTTGAGCCAGAGCCCAGTGTTCCCGACCGGCAGGGCTGTTTGGAGGAAGGGGCATTTTCCATGTTCACTCATGGACAGTCAGGTCAGGAGACTGGGCATCCACTAGGTTTTATCTGTGAGTTCTTTTTTGCAGGGCCTGGCATACACGTAAAGCAGGGCTGTCCAGCAGCAGCAACAGTGACCCTCACCACACAGGCGTGCTGCTCTCTATGGCAATTTACTAGGCTTCTTCATTCTGGCTTTCAAAGAAGAGAGACATTGAGAGTTTATTTTTAATAAGAATGAAATAGAATTCCTGTTCTGCTGTGGCAGAGTGATGTTACCATAGCCTCTCTCTCCTGCTGATTACAACAGAAACTTTGGGTAGAATGCAAAGGAATCTGAAAATGAAAGTGGGTAGGTCGCGGATGGGAATTGAAAACAGGAAGAGCAGCCCAAGAACAGTCAGTTTCCTGGGTTTCCCCTTCCGTCTCAGTGCTCTGCCTCAGGGCAGCCCGATCGTGGGCTCTCAGTATGGGAGAGAGTGTGCATGGGTCTAGAGAGTCTCAGGGCAGACAGACAGCAGCATGGCACAGGCCGGGCACGGCCAGAACCCAGCTGAGATGCAGCCTCAGCCCAGCTCTCAGACCGAGGGGCATTGGTGCCAGCGGAGCCACGCACTTGAGGCATCACCCAAAAATCAGAGATGCTGGCACCCAGCCCCACACAGCACTGGGATGGGGCAGGGAGTAAGACAGAACTTGTGATCTGAACCCAGTCAGCTTGATAACTTGCTAAAAATTTCAACATTTCCCAGAAAATAGGAGCCTAACCCTAGATACATCAGTAACAATGTTGAATGCATCAATTAAATGGTGATCAGCTTGGACAGAAACACCAATATTCAGCTACATGCTGGCTTCATAAACTCCTATAGCCATAAGGGCTGAGGGAGATTAAAAAGAAAAGAAGATGAAAGCTCAAAGCCGAAAGGCTGCATCAGTGTTAGAGCAGACTGCAGACCACAGAACGTCTCTGGGGAGAGGAGCGACACCCGCCGAGAAGACGGGGCAGCCCGATGTCTGCTCCTCAGAAGGGCTTCACGAGCGGGGCAGAGCTCGCAGGGGTGAGAGGAGACACGGGCCCTAGTCGCGGCTGGTGGCCTCACCCTTTGAGCGGTCAGCAGCGTAGGTAGACAGGAAGCCTACAGAGACACAGCAGGTCTACACAGCGACATCAGCCTCCTTGCTTAATTAATTAAGGGAACATTTGTCAAACACTCATCCTAACAATAGCAAGTACATTCCTTTCATGTGGACATGGGGCACTCACAGTACATACTGTTAACATATTCTGGGTCCTAAAGCAAATGGTAGTAAATGTCAGCAAATTTGGAAAACAGTAGTGACCAAAGGACTGGAAAAGGTCAGTTTTCATTCCAATTCCAAAGAAAGGCAATGTCAAAGAATGTTCAAACTACCCTACAATTGTGCTTCTTTCACACACTAGGAAGGTAATCAGAGAAGGCAATGGCAAACTCCAGTACTCTGCCTGGAAAATCCTATGGACGGAGGAGCCTGGTAGGCTGCAGTCCATGGGGTCGCTAAGAGTCATATACTACTGAGTAACTTCACTTTCACTTTTCACTTTCATGCCTTGGAGAAGGAAATGGCAACCCACTCCAGTGTTCTTGGCCTGGAGAATCCCAGGGACAGGGGAGCCTGGTGGACTGCCGTCTATGGGGTTGCACAGAGTTGGACACGACTGAAGCGACTTAGCAGCAGCAGCAGGAAGGTAATGCTCAAAATCCGTCGAGCTAGGCTTCAACAGTACATGAATCGAGAACTTCCAGCTGGTTTTAGAAAAGGCAGAGGAACCAGAGATTAAATTGCCAACATCTGTTGGATCATAGAAAAAGGGAATTCCAGAAAAATATCTACTTCTGCTTCATTGACTATGCTAAAGCTTTGACTGTGTGGATCACAAAAAACTGTGGAAAAATTCTTAGATAGGAATACCAGACTACCTTACCTGCCTTCTGAAAAACCTGTGTGCAGGTCAAAAAGCAACAGTTAGAACCAGACAGGAGAAGGCAATGGCATCCCACTCCAGTACTCTTGCCTGGAAAATCCCATGGGCGGAGGAGCCTGGCGGGCTGCGGTCCATGGGTCTTTAAGAGTCGGACACGACTGAGCGACTTCACTTTCACTTTTCACTTTCATGCACTGGAGAAGGAAATGGCAACCCACTCCAGTGTTCTTGCCTGGAGAATCCCAGGGGCGGGGGAGCCTGGTGGGCTGCCGGCTATGGGGTCGCACAGAGTCGGACGCGACGGCAGCGACTCAGCAGCAGCAGCAGAACCAGACGTGGAACAACAGACTGGCTCCAGATCAGGAAAGGAGTACATCAAGGCTGTATCTTGCCACCCTGCTTAGTTAACCTTTGTGCAGAGTACATCCTGTGAAACGCTGGGCTGGATGGATCAAAGCTGGGATCAAAGCTGCTGGGAGAAGTGCTAAGTCTCAGATACGCAGATGACACCACTCAATGGCAGAAAGTGAGGAGGAACTGAAGAGCCTCTGGATGAAAGTGAAAGAGGAGAGTGAAAAAGCTGGCTTAAGACTCAAAAACTAGGATCATGGCATCCAGGCTCACCACTTCAGGGCAAATAGAAGGGGAAAAGTGGAGGCAGTGACATGTTTTCTTTTCTTGGCTCCAAAATCACTGTGGACTGTGACTGCAGTGATGAACTTAAGACACTTGCTCCCTGGAAGAAAAGGTACGAGAAATCTAGACAGTGTGTTAAAAAGCAGAGGCGTCACTTTGCCAACAAAGCTCCGTGTAATCAAAGCTGTGGTTTTCCCAGGGGTCATGTACCAGCCTGGGCTTCCCCGGCAGCTCAGCTGGTAGAGAATCTGTCTGCAAGGTAGGAGACCCCAGCTCAGCTCCTGGGTCAGAAAGATTCCCTGGAGAAGGGAACAGCTACCCACTCCAGTATTCTGACATGGAGAATCCCATGGACTACATAGCCCCTGGGACACGACTGAGCAACTTTCACTGTCATGCACCGATATGGGAATCGGTCCATGAAGAAGGCTGAATGCCAAGAACCAATGTACTCGAACTGCGGTGCTGGAGGAGACTTTCGAGAGCGAGTGTCTTGGATGCAAGGAGCTCAAACTAGTCAGTCCTAAAGGGAAGCAACCTTGAGTGTTCATTGGAAGGACTGTTGTTGAAACGGAAGCTCCAATACTTTGGCCACCTGATGCAAAGAGCTGACTCACTGGAAAAACCCTGATGCTGGGAAAGATTGAGTGTAGGAAGAGAAGGGGGCGACAGAGGATGAGATGGTTGGATGGCATCAATGGACTTGACTGACTCAATGGACTTGAGTTTGAGCAAACTCCAGGAGATAGTGAAGGAGAGGGAAACCAGGCAGGCTGCAGTCCATGGGGTCACAAAGTATTGGAGCTTCAGCATCAGTCCTTCCAATGAATATTCAGGGTTGATTTCCTTTAGGATTGACTGGTTTGATCTCCTTGCAGTCCAGGGGACTCTCAAGAGTCTTTTCCAGCACCACAGTTGGAAAGCATCAGTTCTTCCATGCTCAGCCTTTATGGCCAGAGGATAGGTAGAGGCAAATTCCCATCCAAGATGCAGGCAGAGGCCTCTTCCTCTTTCGGGTAACTGACAAGGGTGGTAACTGACGTGGTGGTATGTGTGAGCACCCCCTTACAGGTCAGCCCCCACTCCAACTCCAACTCTAGCTGCGGTTTTGGTAAATAATTCCATAATATTTAGCAAGGAAGATGAAAACTTTGTTCACACAAAAGCCGGTATGGAAATATTTATATTAGTTTTATCTGTAACTGCCAATACTGGCAACAGCCCAGATGTCCTTCACCCGCTGGATGCAGAGGGCTTCCCAGGTGGCTCAGTGGGTAAGCAGTCTGCCTGTGAAGCAAGAGGCGCAGGCAGATGGGAGCTTGATCTCCAGCTCCCCCTCCAGACCCCCTGTGGGAGGGCGTGGCAGTCTGTGCCAGCATTCTCGCCTCGGAGCCCTTTGGATGGGGGATCTGGCAGGCTGCAGCCATGGGGTTGCAGAGTCAGACGTGACTGAAGCAGCTGAGCACGCAAGCACGCACATGCCAGGTGCGCGAGGAAGCTGCGTCCGTAGAGCAGGCTGGTTCTCACCAGCAAACAGTGGACTCCTGGCCTGCCAGCCGCAGGATGACCTCAAGTGTGCTGTCTCGGTGGACGGGCCTGGCCCTGTGTGATTCCGCTTAGGTGGTACTTTGACAAAGGAAAACATCGGTTCAGAAAAGAGCTGGTGGTGGCCTGGAAGCGGCGCTCAGAGGAGAGGTGGTGGCAGGACTCAGAGCTGCAAGCCAGAAAGGGCCAGGTCCCTGCCTGGGGATGATAACAGACTGAAAGAGTCAGCTTTGCTGTCGCGCCCCCGCCAGTTCCCAAGTGGCGCCCAGCCGGTCCTTGGCCACCAGGAGCTGCACTGGTGTCCAGGCAGGGCTCAGCGGGCTCGATGGGTGGGTGGTCCCGGCTCCTAGGCCTTGCCGGAGGCCCAGGAGAGCGGGGAGCTGAGAGCTGTGATGCTTGAGGCCGCACGCGGCCTGGGGGAGCCAGGCTCCGGGTCTTAGGGCGGCCGGCACGGGCTGACCAGGGCTGTCGTTGCAGGGCCACGCCGCGCCGTACAGAACGGTGTCAGCCCGCGCTGCTGTCCCTTCCACCATCCTCCGGCTCCCAGCTACGGCGTTTCAAGGGGTCTTTGAGAGGTCTCCTGAGACTCTGGTGAGGGTGGTGCAGGTGAGCCACTTTCCCAGGCAGTCTGTCTGGTGCCCTGGCCGTCTCAGGCAGGGGCCCAGGGTCGAGGCCCTGATTGCCTCATCACCTGCTTACTTCGTCCCCGGGCCACGAGACATGTCCACAGTAGTGGAAGTGCCTGCACTGACTGGCAAGACTGAGTGCTGGGGACATGGGGTTCAGGGTGGGTGTCGGAAGAGCTAAGATTTTTTTTAAAACCTTGTAATACAGATTTTGCTGTAATAATTAATATCGATAGCTTCAGTGCAGTCTTCAGATTGCCTACCGTGTCCCAAAAGAACTCTTGGTATTATTAAATGTCTTGATTTGAAGTAATTTTAGAAACTTGCAGAAGCAATGCAGCTTCGTTCTGCCCCATGCCCACACCTTGCGTGCGGGCCAGGCTGCCTCCACCGGGGGCTCTCCGGCCCTCGAGGTCGGTGGGCTCAGCCCCTGGGCGGACCATCCCGCTCAGCTGGCCCGTGTCTCTGCAGATCATCATGGTGCGGCTGCAGAGGGTCACCTTTCTGGCTCTGCACAACTACCTGGGCCTGACCACGGAGCTCTTCAACCCCGTGAGTGCGCCGGTGTCCCGCCGAGGGTGCCCCAAAGGGCGGGCCAGCAGATGGGCCTGGGGGGTCTCCTGGGACCCAGTGCTGAGCCTGTCCCAGGGACACGCTGCCTGTCTGCGGGCCCTGTGCCCACACGGGTCCCCTCTGGGAGGGCCGTGGTTTGGCCAAACTCCGCTTCTCTGTCCCCCTGCTCCGTGCGTGTGGCCGCCCTCCCAGCTCCTCACCTGACCTGCACCGAGCCGACACCCACCAGCGGAGCTGTGCCCTCAGCCTGCCCCTTGCCCTGGGCCCCTCTGAGGGCACCCGGGGCAGCATGCCCTGCCCTCTTCCCTGCCTCAGACGAGGCCAGTGGATTGAGCTGATGGCTGTGGGGTGGGAGAAGCTGCTTCAGCCCCTCAGTTCTGGTGAGCGGTAAGCATGACGTGGGGGCCAGGAGGGCCCGGAGCCTCATGAGCCACACTCCAGCGGGCCCGCAGGCCTGCAGGCTGCGTGGGTGTTCACTCGGCCTCCACACCACACTTGGATGCGCTCCGGGTCCTCACGTCTTCCTTTGCTGATACTTCAGGGCGTATCCTGTGTTTCCTACATTGTCTCATCTTAATGAAGTGTACTGAGGTCCTGACAGTTTTGACCACTATTTAAGCATGATGGAGTTTGCAAGACAACAGCCTTAAACCCTCCTCTTTCTGTGTCGCCGGTGCCCTAGTTGGTCACCGCCTCCCTTCCAGTCGCCGAAGCCTGGTGTCTCCCCGCTCGCAGGATGCTGCCCCAGGAGTGCTCCTGAGGCGGCCCTGCTTCTCCCTGTCTCAGGAGAGCCAGGCCATCCCGCTCGTGTCTGTGGCCAGCGTGACTGCTGGGAAGGCCAAGAAGCCGGCGGGCTGCAGTCTGGAGGAGAGGCTAGAGAGGCCGCCTCGGCCCCAGGAGCCCTGCGGCCCAGGTTCTGCCCACCCCGGGGCCAGCCGCCTGCCCTCGGGTCACCAGCTGTCCCCCCAGCACACATCCTGCCCCCCACTCCTCCTAGGAGAAAACCAGCCAAGGGCAGGCCCCCAGCTTTGCCCTCTGCGTGCACTGCTCTGAACAGTCGGGGAGCGCGGGTTTGGGGAAGGAAGCTGTTGACTGGGCTTGTCTCCTGGGAGTCCCGCTCTGGGATGACGGTGACGCGCAGGCACACTGACTGCCCTGGGCCCTCCCTATCCGTTTCAGAATGAGGAGCGGGGGCTGGGGGACAGGCTGGCCAGGCTCTTCGGGGGTGCTCATAGCTGGGCGGCAGACCTGGGAGGGCAGCTGGGGCTGGCACTCACTTGCCACTTGCCTGAGCAGGCGGGCACGAGTGATGGGCCAGACAGGTGCAGGTGACAAGCAGCTGGCCTGTGGGGGCAGGTGGCAGGGTCCGCCGGGGGCTGTCCCAGGCCTCCAGTCGTGCGGTCTGTGCACTCTGGGAGCAGAGACTTTGCCTCATGCTGGCTCCTCCCGCAGATCGTGGGGGCAGCCGCGCCGCAGTCTGTGGGCCTCTGCCCAAGAGGAGCCACCCCGTCCTGCTGCCTTCTGTCCATGAAGAGGTGGCGGCCGAGCTCAGCCAGGCCCAGGCTGGCATCCAGGCCTCTTCGGCTCCCGTAGGTAAAGGACCCTCTGACCCACCCAGACAGCCAGCACGCTCTGGGTCCAGGGGCCCCTGCACCTGCGTCCTGGCCTCCGTGGGAAGCCTCAGTGGCCCTGCGTCCCTCCCCCAGCCCCCGTGTGCAGGGCGTTTCCCCAGCCGGGCCCTACGCAGCCCTGCTGCAGCCGCTGAGTGCTGCCCTCCCTCTGCCCCTGAGCTGGGCTGTGCTAGCAGGCTGCTGCCTCCGCTGTCTCCCTGGTGCCCCAGCCATCGCCAGCTTCCCTCCCCGTGAGGTGCCTGCACCGGCCCTCTCTGCTGTCTGCTTGGTCTTGCTGTCGGGTCTCGGCTGCAGAGAGGGCTCCTTGTGACCTCTGGTCAGTGGTCAGCTCTCTTCCCTCTCCCGGGCACCTCCCTGACGGGGACCTTTGCTGTGACCTCAGCTGGCCGATGAGACCTGCAGTGCGTGATTGCCCTCGGTGTGTCCTGGCCGTGGGACGCTGTTGGTGCCCCCCCGAGGATGGCTCTATCTTGTCTTCACCTGCGTTTCCTGGGTTGCTGGCAGGTTTAATCACCTGGTGTGTCCGAGAGCTGTTTGGGTTCCCTCTGTAAGAACTATCTGTTTATATTCTTTGCCCATTTTCTGCAGGGTTTCCTGAATTTGTCTTGTTGGTTTGCATACATTTTTCGTTTGCTCCGGGTAGAGATCTCCCATCAGTTTTCATGTCCACGTACCTTCTCCCCGCCTCTGTTTTTGGGACAGAGGCCCTCGGTGTCCGTATCTGAAAACCAGCTGTTGCCCTGCGGCTGTGTTCTGGGTCTCACTTGCCTCTCCTTCTCACTGGATGTAAACACGCTCCTGGATTCTTGTCTGGCGGCTTTTCAGCTTCACTTTCTGTGCGGAAGTCTTTCTTTCCTCATGGCTCCCTCTCACATTATATTCAGGGTAGGAAATTCAGCTTTTTCTTTCTCTGTCTAGTGGTGATTTACCCAGCACCACTCACAAAACAGTCTTTCACTTTTCTGGTGCGATTTCTAGGGCTATCTTCATTCGGTATCACCTTTCCTTTCTGTATCTACACAGATTTTTTTTTTAGTCAACTTTCTTGAGGTAAAATTAACTCATCATAAAATCCACCCTTTTAGGTATCGATTTGGCCATGCCACGTGGCTTGCAGGGTCTTAGTCCCGAGCCAGGGGTCTGAGCCTGCACCCTCCGCAGTGGAGCGTGGAGTCCTGACACTGGAATGCCAGGAGAGTCCCAGACTGAACCCTTTTAAAGTTCACAGCTTTAGTGGTTTTCAGTATTTTCACAAAGTTGAACGTCAGCCTCCACTGCCTAATTCCAACACATTTTCGTCACCTGGCAGAGAAGCCCCCAGCCCGTCGGCCATCCCTTCCCGACTCCCGGCTGCTTGCTGCCCCCCGCTTCTGCCTGTGGATCTGCCTGTCCTGGGTGTTTCACTACTTGGAGCTGCTGTGGAGGAAGCTTTATGTTCTGCTTGTGTATTCATCTGTTTCTTCACAATTAGCAAATTACTCTTTATTTTCATAAGCTGTTCATGGTTGTGTAGTGTGCATACAGAACGTGCAGGCCCTTGGGGACTCTGGATGAATTTGCATAGACCGAGCTCCCCTGTGAGGTCAGCACCCAGAACCGTCCCTGGTTGGGGGCCCTGCAGTTCTATCAGCAGCGGTGCGGTTATCACCCTGTGCCCTCGCCTTCCCCTGAGACTGAACCCGGAGTCTCCTCTGAACCCGGAGACTGGCTTTGAGTCTGGCTTCTGCTCAGCCTGGTGTCTGCGGCCTCGAAGTGCCGCGTGGCAACACAGCATTCTCGGTGTGAAGCGTTGTCTCGCTGTGAACACACACGGCGCCCGTGCGTCTGTGGGACGCCTTAGCTGTCTGGAGCTGCCGAGTGGCGAGGGCAGGTGCGCTGTGCTTGGCTTGGGAGGTGCTGCCGGGGTTCCTAGCGCTCGCCGGCCACACCCTGACCAGTGGCACAGGACTGTGTGGTTGCTCCAGTCTGCACAGCCCAGGACGCGGCCACCTGCCACGTGTGGTTGTTTGTATTCAGACCCCAGCAGTCTGGTTCTCAGCCCCACTCAGGTGCTCACTGGCCTCGCTTGTCGGAGGCTCAGCATGCAGGCGCGCCTCTGGGAGCCATGCGGCTCGGCGGCCCCGCGCTCCCAGGACGCCGTCCTGCGTCATCCGGCCCCGTCTGCCCTGCATCCAGGCCTTGCTGTGGCTGTCTCTCTGTCTTCCTGACGCCTTGTGAGCCTGAGGGTCTCCCATCCCCTTGGGGTTAGGGTTTTATTGCCTTTTGGCCTTTTTCCCTTAGCTTACCTCTCATTCTCTTATTGATTTATAAGAGCTCTTTAGACATTCTCTGTAGGAGCTCTTTATTGCATGTATGTATTAAAAATATTTTCTGATCACTTTTCACTCTCTTAATAGTATCCTATGATGAATAGAAATCTTTTAAGAATCCCATTGATCAGATTTTTTCTTCTGTGGTTAATATGTTTTGTGTCGTGTCTAGGAAACCTGCCTGTAAGGTTTGACATTTTATCTTCATGCGAAAGTGAAAGTTGCTCGTGTCCGACTCTTGGCTACCCCATGGAATTATCCAGGCCAGAATACTGGAGTGGGTAGCCTTTCCCTTCTCCAGGGGATCTTCCCAACCCTGGGATCAAACCCAGGTCTCCCGCATTGCAGGCGGATTCTTTACCAGCTGAGCCACAAGAAAGCCTAAGAATACTGGAGTGGGCAGCCTGTCCGTTCTCCAGCCAATCTTCCCAACCCAGGAATCGAACCGGGGTCTCCTGCATTGCAGGCGGATTCTTTACCAGCTGAGCTATGAGGGGAACCCTTTATCTTTCATACTCACCTAGAATTGAATCTTTTGTCTGAAGTGGGTAGGGTTGGGATATATTTCTTCTATGTGTTATCCATTTGTTCCACCATATTAAAAACATGTTTAGTGATTTTTTTTTCAGATAAAATAAATAACAGATAACTAAAAATAATAGCAATCCACATATAACAAAATCTGCGTGTGAACTATCCAGTTCCATGAGTATATCTAGTTAACATCCACGTAGGGACAGACTTACCTTTCCTCTGGTCTGTACAGATAATGCTCTCTTAGAGGACGTGATTCTGGCAGAAATCTGAGATACACTCAGTCATCCCCTGGCTTCCACAGGAGATTGGTTAAAGAGCCTGCAGTGGGTACCAGACCCGAGTCCCTCACGTGAAAGGGTGCCCTCAGGTTCCACATCCACAAATTTAACCAACTGCAGATTGAATCCCATAAACTGGAAAGCTGCACTCAACATTTTAAAGTTTTATAGATTGTGTGAGTGTAACAGCAGGTCAGTGTGGAAACACACGACTTTCCGTACATGCACGTGCTTGTCACGGGGAGCGTGGCTGGGTTTCGTTTCTCAAGCAGATACTGGCGTCATAATGCTCTGGCGTTAACGATGAGTAATGATGTAATGGTGCAGCATGTTGGTGCCTACGTGACATCATAGGGAATACTATGCGCGCGTGTCTCTCAGGATGGGCAAAAGTAGCCATTAACTGCTGTGCTTAAACATTTCAAACCCTTACCAGTAAAAGAAGATCTCTATACAGATTTAAGCATTTGCCTCTGAAACATAATGTTGAAAAAGTTGGTGGATACTGGCCTTTGTAGGGCCTCCCTGGTGCCTCAGATGGTGAAGAACCTGCCTGCGATGCAGGGGACTCGAGTTCCATCCCTGGGTCAGGAAGATTCCCTGGAGAAGGGAATGACTGGTTCCTGTTAATAATCCATTCTTTACTTTTTCATACGAGTACAAACTGCATTCATTTGCCCCGTGAAGGGCGGTATTGAGGCAAAGTGAAAGTAAAGTCTCTCAGTCGTGTCCGACTCTTTGCGACCCCGTGGACTGTAGCCTACCAGGCTTCTCCGTCCATGCAATTCTCCAGGCAAGAATACTGGAGTGGGTTACCATTTCCTTCTCCAGGGGATCTTCCAGACCCAGGGATCGAACCTGGGTCTCCTGCATTGGAGGCAGACGCTTTAACCTCTGAGCCTGAGCCATCAAGTTGCTCTCAGACTGTAGGCAGACCCACAGCTGCTCCTTCCCGCCTCCCGGGTTCCGCCGGCCCAGTCCCGGGTTCCGCTGGCCCAGTGGGAGCGGCCCGCTGTGCTCCTCTGGCTCCGCCTGGGCCTGGGCTTGGCTGTCCTCTGCGTGGCGAGCGGCTGTGGCGGCCGCTTTCTGCAAGTGCCTGAGGCTGCTCTGTGTCTAGTCTCACCTACGGGTCTGTGCACTCAGCCAGCCCTGCCCTGGGCACCGGGGTACCAGAGTGGCATCCTGAGTCTCCCCTCCGTTTTCAGGTGCCACCTCAGACCTGAGGATGGTGTGTGACCGAGCCCGGGTCCCCCCGCCCACAGAAGAGCACCCCGGTGGCACTGTGGCCAGCAAGGTAGGCAGCGCCCCGCCCCGCCCCGCCCCGCCTCTGCGCCTGAGCTCCCTGCTGGCCCGCCTTGGGTCAGGTCCCGGGCTGGCTGGCCACCTGCACCCTTCTGATCACTCTGCCTGTGTTCTTCTCCAGTCCAAGAAGAGTGTGGTTGTTGCAGAGACCCCATCGGCTGTCCTCCCCAACTCGGACGGTACCTTGGACGAGTCTGTTGCCAGCAAGAAGACAGACTCCATCCTCAGAGCCGCCACACAGGACCTGCTCACCCTGATGAAGCTGGATGTGCGTGACCCTGCTGCCTTCTCTGGCTGGGGTTGGGGGTGGGGGCGTCTGCATGTCCTGGAGACCCTGTCCTCAGAAGTCGCGCTTCTTCAGGTGACCCCGCTGCCTCCTCTGGCTGGGGTTGGGGGCGGGGGGGGGGGG
>SJYQ01004517.1:39899-54954 GCA_006410935.1 Redunca redunca
CAGCCTGTTGTTCCATGTCCAGTTCTAACTGTTGCTTCCTGACCTGCATACAGGTTTCTCAAGAGGCAGGTCAGGTGGTCTGGTATTCCCATCTCTCTCAGAATTTTCCACAGTTTATTGTGATCCACACAGTCAAAGGCTTTGGCATAGTCAATAAAGCAAAAGTAGATGTTTTTCTGGAACTCTCTTGCATTTTCAATGATCCAGCAGATGTTGGCAATTTGATCTCTGGTTCCTCTGCCTTTTCTAAATCCAGCTTGAACATCTGGAAGTTGGCGGTTCACTTATTGCTGAAGCCTGGCTTGGAGAATTTTGAGCATTACTTTACTAGCGTGTGAGATGAGTGCAATTGTGTGGTAATCTGAGGTTTCTTTGGCATTGCCTTTCTTTGGGATTGGAATGAAAACGGACCTTTTCCAGTCCTGTGGCCACTGCTGAGTTTCCCAAATTTGCTGGCATATTGAGTGCAGCCCTTTCACAGCATCATTTTTTAGGATTTGAAATATTTAGTTTTTCTCAAAGTTTTTTTTTGGATGTGGACCATTTTTTAACCACTCCAGTACTCTTGCCTGGAAAATCCCACGGGTGGAGGAGCCCGGTAGGCTGCAGTCCATGGGGTCGCTAACGAGTCAGACACAGCTGAGCGACTTCACTTTCTCTTTTCACCTTCATGCACTGGAGAAGGAAATGGCAACCCACTCCAGTATTCTTGCCTGGAGAATCCCAGGGATGGAGGAGCCTGGTGGGCTGCCGTCTATGGGGTCGCACAGAGTCGGATACGACTGAAGCGACCTAGCAGCAGCAGCAGCAGCAGCAGCATTTTTTAAAGTCTTTATTGAATTTGTTACAATATTTCTTGTTTTATGTTTTGCTTTTTTGACTGTGAGGCATGTGGGATCTTAGCTAAGAACATGCAATAGGGTTGCATATAAGAACATGTAAGGGCCATGGGGCAACTGTTAAAGGTACAGCATGCATAATGGGAATGCCAGAAGGAGAAGTGACTTTCACTTCCTCTGTGTCCACAGTGCTCACCCAGCTGCAGGCCGTGCAGGAGCACATGTATCCATTGAGAAGAATCCACATACAAGTGGGCCTGTGCTTCAAAGCCGTGTTGTTCAAGGGTCGACTTGAAACGAACTAGTAAACATAAGTGTTTCCCGAGTTACGTGAGCCTCTCCGGCAAATTGCAGTTGTGGGAACTCCTGGTTTGTTGCCAGGTTGGCGGAAGCGTGGGCGGCCTGAGGACCCTCTGCTTGTGGTTGGCGTCTGAAGAGGGGGCACTCTTGTGGGACTGAGCCCTCGCCCTGTGGGTCTGGTGACAAATGCAGGTGGTTAGTGTCCGAGCTGAGCCGGGACACTTGGTGTCTGAGGAGTGGGGGGAGGATTTGGTGTCAGAGGTGTTCAGTGTGCAGCCAGAGAGCGAGCTTCGCTTTTAAACACTGCACTGCTCTGTGGGTAGTGTGAGTGCCTGCGACAGCAAAATGACCCCGCGCTCCCTCGCACCCCTGTGCGCGTCACTGGTGGCATCCGTCCCACGCTGCGTAAGCCACGTCACCCAAAGCCCTGTTGCTAATGTCGTTGTCAACAGACTTCCCTGTGAGATGAAGAACGACTCGGGTCTCGCTGTCCCTTTACTTTTCTCTCCCAGTGCTCTCCCTTCTGTGTTACGTAGCTCTGAGTTTCTGACCTGCATCATCTAACTTCTCTCCAGGGAGCCTCTGCCAGCCTGTCTCGGTCTGCAGGTGACACATTCCCTCAGCTTTCGTTTCTCTGGGAACATCTGCATCTCCGCACTTTGGAAGGATAGTTTCACAGGGCACAGGCTTCCACGCTGATTGGTTTTTCCCTCAGCCCTCCACCGTCCTCTTCCTGCCTGCACGGTTCCGGAGAAGTCTGAAGTCTCATCTCTGTTCCTCTGCAGATCGAGCGCCGCCTCTGGCTTCCTACAGCGTTGTCTCCATCTTTGCTTTCCTGTAGTTTGCATATGGGATGCCCAGTGTCATCTTCTGACAGCTATCCTGGTCAGTGTCCTCTGAGCTTCCTGGATCTGTGGTTTGGCCTGACACTAACTTCATTCATTGTTGCTTCAGACGTTTCTTCTGTCCCTTTCTTTCCCTTCTGGCATTCCCGTTACACGCTGTACCTTTCATGGTTGCTCCCTGGCCCTTGCATGTTCCTTTCTGTTTTTATCAGTCGTTTTCCCGTTTCCTCTTCTTTTTGCAGCCTGCTGTCGACATGTGTCAGGCTCAGAATCTTCCCTCGGCCGAGTCAAGGCCGCTGACAAGCTCGTCAGAAACACCTTTGTTTCTGTTACAGTGGTTTTGGCCTCTGGCATTTCCTTTTGTTCTTCCATACAGTTTTCTTCTCTCTGTTTACAGTGCCCGGCTGTTTTTACATGCTGTCTCCTTTTCCATTAGAGCATTAGCATATTCAGTTCAGTTCAATTCAGTCACTCAGTCGTGTACGACTCTTTGCGACCCCGTGAATCGCAGCACGCCAGGCCTCCCTGTCCATCACCAACTCCCAGAGTTCACTCAGACTCACGTCCATCGAGTCCATGATGCCATCCAGCCATCTCATCCTCTGTCGTCCCCTGCTCCTCCTGCCCCCAATCCCTCCCAGCATCATAGTCTTTTCCAATGAGTCAGCTCTTCACATGAGGTGGCCAAAGTACTGGAGTTTCAGCTTTAGCATCAGTCCTTCCAATGAACACCCAGGACTGATCTCCTTTAGGATGGACTGGTTGGACCTCCTTCCAGTCCAAGGGACTCTCAAGAGTCTTAGCATATTACCCATAGCTATTTTAAATACTCGGATACTCCAGCATCCTCGCCATGTCTGGCCTTGGTGCTGTCCTGTCTCTCCACGTTACTTCTCTTCCTGTTCGTGCGCCGTGTGACTGTTCCTCGACAGAAGGCGTGTTGTGCCGGGCCTGGTGGCGAGGGCTGCGGCGCGGGCCTGGCTGAGGTCTCGTGTGTCCACGCTTCTGGACTGTGACCGTCCCTGCTGCGTCTCGGCTTCACCCCTGAGCTCTCAGGGAGACGGCGTGGTGGGCGTAGGCTGGCGCTGGCGCTCTCCCCCCACTGCGCAGCCACGCCCAGCGTCCCGTTCAGCTACATTTAGCTACCGCTTCAGTATTGCCTCCCGCAAAGACACAGGCTGCTTTTAAACACAACGCAGCGTCCTGTCCCCACCTCCAGAAGCAACAACAATTCTTCAGTCTTTTCCTGTCCAGGTTGTTCCTGAGGGTGCTGAGTGGTGGGGACTGGTGGGCTCTCAGGCCTCTTCCCTAAAGCCCCTGTCGTCCTTTACCCGGAGACTGTGTCATCCTCGTGTCTGACAGCTGGGCTGGCCCCCGCCCCCTATGGTGGGGGAACCGGGGAGCAGGTCTCGCTCTGGGTCAGGAGGCACGTGGCGTCCATCTTTCTCAGTGGGTGTCGGCTGGCAGCCCCAAAGCCCGGGCTTAGAGTCCTGCCACCTTGGCTTTGCAGGGCTGGATCTAGTGATGTAGGTACCGTACGTGTCCTCTCCCCAGGCTGCGCTAGTGGTAAAGAACCCGCCTGCCAGTTCAGGAGACATGAGAGATGCAGGTTCAGTCCCCAGGTGGGGAAGGGCCCCTGGAGGAGGGCATGGCAGCCCACTCCAGTATTCTTGCCTGGAGAGTCCCACGGACAGAGGAGCCTGGCGGGCTGTGGTCCATAGGGTCGCAAAGAGTCGGACACAACTGAAGTGACTTCGAACGCACGCCTCTTCAGAGGTGACTAGTGAGTTTCCTTGATGTTTCTGTTCCACTGTCGCTGTGAACTGTAAACACAGCTGGTGTTTCCATGCCCTTGGCACTCACTTTGCGGGTTTCTCTCCTCACAAGACCCTGGGTGTGCTCCTGGGTGTGCTGTGAAGAGCCCCTGGCGCAGCCAGCAGGGAAAGGGCGCCCGACCGGGAGGCTTGCCGGCGGGCCTGCGCCGCACAGCCAGCCAGCCGCCCCCTCACGCGGCTTCGCAACGTGGCGCGTGTGTCTGCGTTCTGCTGTCGCACTGATGCCCGTCTGTCCTGCGCCAACGGTTCCAGCTTGTTGCTGACGGCACCCTCTAGGCCCGTCTCCATGGGTGGTCCTCCGAGGGCTGGCGATACCCTGAGGCTAGGTGCCTGCCTGGGGGGGCCATGTGCAGTCTTCTCCTAAGCTTGTCTCTCTTCACTCCCTGTCCTGACCCTGTGTTTCCATTTCTAGGACCCTTCTCTGTTAGACGGCCGGGTGGCGCTTCTCCACGTCCCAGGGGGCACGGTGGTGTTGAAGCAGGGAGACCAGGTGAGGAAAGGCGGAGTCTGCAGGAGCGGCCCACCCAGGACCCAGACCACCCAGACCCAGCACTGGCGCTGGCACTGGGCGGACTCAGAGCAGGCAGCCTCCGTGCGGCCCTCTGGACCCCGTGGACACACGGTGTGCGTTCCGCTGTCGCTGAGCGGACGGGCTCTTGCCCTCAAGCCTGTGCAGCCGTCTGCAGGCCTACTGAGGGTCAGTGAGCGTCTTCCTGGGGTGACATTGTCCAGCCCAGCGTGGGCGTGTCCATCTGCACATCCACGTTGCTGTTACCAGTCTCGCTCAGGAAGTCAGGTACAGGAGGAAGCACTGTTTGCTCAGTCCTCAAACCTAATATAGATGAAACATAATTTTGTTTCTCATAAATGAATGTGGGGCTCCCGGGTGAGGCTGGTAGCAAAGACTCTGCCTGCCAGTGCAGCAGATGCGAGAGTCCTGGGTTCAGTCCCTGGGTCGGGAAGATCCCCTGGAGCAGGAAGCGGCAACCATTCCAGCACTCTTGCCTGGAAAACCCTGTGGACAGAGGAGCCTGGCGGCTGCAGTCCTGGGGCTGTGAAGCATCGGACACGACTGAGCGAGCACAGGTGCATGCGGTTTCCGATCCCGAGCCCTGCTCTGCCGGGTGGCAGAGGCCGTCCCTCCCGCCTCCTGTGGTGAGGCCGCCCTCCCCAGCCCTGTGCCCGCTGGGAGCAGGAGCCCTTCGTCTGCTGGTCGCGCAGCAGTGGTGAGGAGGGCCTTCCCTGCTGAGCGAGCAGGCCGGCCTGGGTCCCCTTCCTGGGCGGGCTTTCCCTGGAGCACGGCCCCCAGGCCAGCGCGGAGGAGGTAGAGTGCCTAGCAGCCCTGGAGGGCTGGGTCGGGGACAAGGAGAGCCAGCCTGGGGGCCCTCCCGGGGCTCTTCCCCTCCCCTCTGTCCTTTCTCTTGTTCTCTGGGGACAAGACAGGGGAAAGGCCTGTCCTCTTCCTGAGGGAGGCGGGCTGCTGGCTGGCCCCCGGGCATCGGGCCCTGTGGGAAAGTCTGTCCTGGGCCTTCCACAGCACCCAGTCCCCCGAGAGGCTACGCTGGAGCAGGGGCCGCCTCCGCCTGCTCCCAGCTCCTAGAGTCCTGCGGGGCCTGGCACAGGCTGCTTTTCACTGTTTCCGTTTCTGACACACTGACCCTTTTCTGCTCAGACCAGGGAGGGGGTCCCACGGGGTGGGGTGAGCAGATGAGGAAGGGTCCCGACAGGGGAGGCACATCTGTGGACGCTGGGGGAGTCTGTGCTGTGTGCCGGGGCGGGGTGGCGCAGGGGGGCTGTACCGCAGGCTTCAGCCGCGCTCCGGGCCAAGCTCGCATCTCCGCCTTGCGCAGTGCTGAGCTGCTGGCGTCTTTGTGTGGAGCAACTCGAAGTGCAGGTGCCTCCGGGGCTGGGCGGCTGCCATGGACCAGAGGCGAGGAGAGGGCTCGTGCCCTGTGGCTGGTGACGAGTGACAGGACGCTCCCAGCGAGGCTGGGCCCGGGGCTGGTTGCCGGAGCCGTAGGGGTGAGGCAGCGTGGCAGCCTGCCCACTGCTGGCCGGACTCGGGGCTCTGCCAGCTCCGCCAGGGTCTGCGTTTTGTCAGGACACGAGCATCCTCTTCGTGGTCTCGGGGCTGCTGCACGTGTACCAGCGGAAGATTGACAGCGAGGAGGACACGTTCCTGTTCATGGCACGGCCTGGTGAGATGGTGGGCCAGCTGGCGGTGCTCACGGGCGAGCCCCTCATCTTCACCATCAGGGCCAACCGGGACTGCAGCTTCCTGTCCATCTCCAAGGCGCACTTCTACGAGTGAGTGCCCCGCCAGCCACAGCTCCGCGTGGGCCCTCGTGGCCCTCGAGTGTGGCTGTAGCGCGCGTGCGCCCCTCCACGTGGGCCCAGGGCCTGCTTGTGATGGTGTCTGTGCCATGTGCCTGTGTGTGCGTGTACTTGTGTCAGCGTGTGTCTGTGTGAGTGTCCAGTGTGTGCACTCACAGTGGTGCCCTGGCTGACGCCACGAGGGGCCGTGTGCACTAGTCCCTTCCCTCTGGAGCTGAGGCTGGTGTCAGGGGCTGTCCTGACATCCCCTGGGGTCCTCGGGGGCTCCCACACGCACCTGAAGCAGAGCTTTACGTTTCCCTGGCCTGTCTCAGAGACTGGTGACCTCATCTGTCCCTTGCTTGGTGGCGTCCCGAGCCCCCAGGCCCCGCATGCTCTGGGGCCCAGTGCAGCCAGGAGCTGAGCGCTCCCCTGGACCTGCCCTCCAGAGGCCTCCACACCATAGCAGGTGCCTGCGTGGCTCCACACCCCCAGCCTGGTTCACAGTGGCACAGGAGACAGTGCTGGCGTTTCTGCTGGACCCAGTGGCTTTCCAGGCTCCAAGCCTCCACAGTCTCTGCCACTGACCCCTCAGTCACACCCTCCCCATGCACCCCCGCTGCTCTGGCCTTCTGGCACATCCTGGGGGGCTGGGGTTCTGACCCACTGCGAGCACGGGGCCCTCACACGTGCATGTGCCCCCAGGACACTGTGGGCTGTGACGATGACTGCGGAGGGGCTCCGGCAGCCCTCCCAGGGTTGCTGGCCACGGGGCGCACCCAGGGGGCTGGGGAGCAGGTAGCTGACCAGGGTCTGTGCTCTGGCCTCACCCCTGGCTCAGTGGGCATTGCGATAAGTGGGCACTGGGGGCGCCCGCGGTCTGGAGGGAAGGGGTGGAGGCTGGCGGGGCCAGCCAGGGAGCCGGGGCAGGGAGTGACCCTGGGACGCCCGGCAGCATCATGCGGAGGCAGCCGGCCGTGGTCCTGAGTGTGGCGCACGCCGTGGTGAGGCGGGTGTCCTCCTCCGTGCGGCAGATCGGCTTCGCCCTGGACTGGATGGAGGTGGAGGCCGGCCGCGCCATATACAGGTGAGGCCCGCATTCCGGGCACACCACTGACGNGCTGACCCCACAGGGGCCCCTGAGTCCCGCAGAAGCCCGCCTTGGGGTGGGTGCCTGCCCCTGCCCCGCCACTTGGAGCGTGCACTGCAGTGGCGGGGGGTGACTGATAAGGTGGGGCACCCTCAGTTAGAGCCCGGCAGCTTGTGTCTTGCTTCCAAGCTCCTGGCAGCTGGGGAGTTTGGGGCTCGAGAACAAGAAACTGAAATTCCGGAGAATTCTTAGGGATTCTCCAGATCATAAAGCATTCCATATTCTTAACACTTTACTCACGTGTTTTTATATAACTGTGAGTGATCATAGTAATAGACAACAAGACAGTTTTCTGAGACAGGGCTATTTTAATGGCTTCAAGAGGCAATAGAAGGTGTTGAATAAATGCTGAACAAAAATGATTTACGAAATTGAGTTATTATAAAAATTCAATATTTAAAAGTAATTCTCCAAGTGAAAATTTAAATCACAGAAAGCATTAATTTCCATTAGTCTTGGTCTCTGTTTCATAACAAACGTTCCGGATCTGGAAACCTCCATTTGTTTTCAGTGAGGTCGGTCAGACTGTCCAGGGCGCATCAGAAGACCTGCAGCTGCACAGGGCAGATGCGCTGATTCATAATAATAGCTTATTCCCTTTGAAAAAAACTTTTAGTTTGAAATAATTATAGATTCGTAGCAAGTTATAAAAAGAGTACAGGGGAGCCACACGCCTGCCCCCACCCCGGGCATGTAGCCACAGCACAGCACCCAGACCAGGAAGCTGGTGTCCACGCAGCACACTCACACGACTGCGTGTGTCCCTGTGAATTTCTGTTTCTGCGGGAAACTGGGGTCATGACGGACTGTACTGGATGTTGGCGGCGTTGGGTGCCGGTGATGTCCCAGTGACGTGAGGAGGAAGCGGCCTCCTGCCTCGTTCCTGGTCTTGGGGAGAAGCTTTCAGTCTTTTGTCTTTGAGTAGGGTGCTAGCTGTCAGTTTCTGACGGATGGCCTCTTAGTATGTTAGGGAGATTTCTTTCTATTCATATTTTGCTGAGAGTTTATATCATAAAAAGATGTTAAATTTCGTCAGTGCTTTATATTCCCCCCCCCCCCGTTCTGTCATTGTGGCCTGTCACGCTGACTGATACTCGTGAGTCGAGTCATTCTTGCACCCAGGAGTAGAGCCCACTTGGTCTGGTGTGTGGCCCCTGTCTGCCCGCTGAGTTTGGCCAGCTCGTCTCGTGGAGGGCTTGCACCCTCGGGGCTGCGCCTCTGCAGCTTCGTGTGGCGTCTCGGCCCCCGTGGCTTTGGGAGGGAGCGCTGGTGCTAACCCCATGGCACGAGTCAGGAAGTGTTCCCTCAGACGCAGGGCTTTGGGAGACTTTGAGGAGGACTGTGATTAATTTCTCTTTTAATGTTTGGTAGAGGGTTTTCCCTA
Organism: Redunca redunca; assembly: GCA_006410935.1. NCBI lineage: Eukaryota > Metazoa > Chordata > Mammalia > Artiodactyla > Bovidae > Redunca > Redunca redunca. The sequence continues at coordinate 48,566 of SJYQ01004517.1, forward strand.
GTGGTCCAGTGGTTAAGAATCGGCCTGCCAGTGCAGGATGGTGACAGGCTCCTCCCTGGTCCGGGAAGACTGCACGTGCTACAAGGCAGCTCAGTCCATGCGCCACAACCACCGAGCCCAAGCTCAGACCTCAGGGCTGCAGCTCCTCCAGGCTGCGTCCCGGAGAGCCCAGCTGCACGACAAGGGAAGCCTGTGCCCTGCAGCCAGAGAGTGGGCCCTGCTCGCCGCAGCTGGAGAAGGCCTGGGCCCAGGAGCACAGCCCCCGCGTGGCTCTGGGCCTGTGTTTAGCTTGAGATTCTTCTGGTTACTTAAGGTACAAAGCCAGCTGTTGATCAGAGATCTTTCTTCTTCCTCAGAGGAGGCATTTGTAGCTGTAAACTTCCCTCCTAGCAGGGCTTTCGCTGTGTCCTGTGCATTTTGTTTTCATTTGTTTCAAGGTATTTCCTCATTTCTTTGTGATTTCTTTGACTCATTGGTTGTCTAAGCATTAATTTCCATATATTTGTGAATTTTCCATTTTCGTACCATTGTGATCAGAAAAGATACTTTGTGTGACTCCAGTCTTTGCCTGCCTCCTGAGGGACTTGTATGCAGGTCAAGAAGCACCACTTGGGAGAACTGGATGTGAACAACTGACTGGTTCAAAATTGGGAAGGAGTGCATCGAGGCTGTGTGTCCTCACCTGCTTGTTCACCTTACATGCCGAGTACGTCATGCTAAACGCCGGGCTGGGTGAAGCACAAGCTGAAATCGAGACTGCCAGGAGAAATAGCCACAAACTCAGACGTGCAGCTGATGCAGCTCTGAGAGCAGAAAGTGAAGAGAGACTAAAGAGCCTCTTGATGAGAGTGAAGAAGGACAGGGAAAAAGCTGGCTTAAAAGTCAACATTAAGAAAACCAGGATCACGGCGTCCAGTCCCATCACTTCATGGCAAACAGATGGGGAAAACTGAAAACAGTGACAGACTGTAATTTCTTGGCCCCAAAATCACTGCAGATGGCGACTGCAGCCATGCAATTGAAAGACACTTGCTCCTTGGAAGGAAAGTTATGACCAGCATAGACAGCACGTTACAAAGCAGAGACATCACTTTTCTGACAAAGATTCGTCTAGTCAGAGCTATGGTTTTTCCAGTAGTCATGTATGGACGTGAGATTTGGACCATAAAGAAGGCTGAATGCCCAAGAATTGATGCTTTCAAATTGTGATGCTGGAGAAGACCCTTGAGAGTCCCTTGGACTGCAAGGAGATCAAACCAGTCAAACCTAAAGGAAATGAACCCTGAATATTCATTGGAAGGACTGATGTTGAAGCTCTGACAATTTGGCCACCTGATGGGAAGAGCCAACTCGCTGGAAAAGACCCTGATGCTGGGAAAGACTGAAGGCAGGAAGAGAAGGGGGCGACAGAGAACGAGCTGGTCGGATGGAATCACTGACTCAACGGGCATGAGTCTGAGCGCGCTCCAGGAGACAGTGAAAGACGGGGAAGCCTGCCTGGCGCGCTGCAGCCCGTGGAGGCACGAAGAACTGGGCCCAGCTTAGCGGCCGGGCAGCAACAGAAGGCTTGTGGCCCAGCGTGCAGCCTCTTCCGGGGGAGAGGGAGCGTGTGTGCTGTGCTGTGCTGCTGGGCATCTGCGACTGCGAGGCAGTATCCTGTGCAGCCCGAGTCTGCGTTTCCCAGCAGCTGAAAAGCCTGCTTGCGGCCACTGGGACCCCTTCTTCTGAGTGCCTGTCAAGTCGCCCACTGTTTTGTGGGGCTGTTATCTTTCCCTTGTCAACGGGCAGTCTGGACACAGTTGCTTTTTTCGGATGAAAACGCAGATATCTTCCCTCTGTGGCTTGATTTTTCATTCTTTTAGCGCTGTCTTTTGACGAATGCTTCCTGGGTGGCACCGGTGGGAAGGAATCCACCTGCAGTGCAGGAGACACAGGAGACCCAGATTCCAGCCCTGGGTCCGGAAGATGCCCGGGAGGAGACGGCAGCCCGCTCCCGGGTCCTGGCCCGGAGGCGCCCCTGGGCTGGTGGGCGGTAGTCCACGGGGTGGCCAGGAGTTGGGCATGACAGCACGCATCTAGTTCACTGACTTTGACAAATGCAAGTTGTGAATTCTAACGTGGACCGATTCATTTATCACTTTTTTCCTATATTGTTACTGAATTTTGCATTTTACTGAAGAAATTTCATCCTATCCCCAAGTCATGAAGAGGTTCTTTTAAAAGCACTGTGGTATTACCTGTCAAGTTTGCGATCCACTGGGGGTGGTTTTGATTACGAAGTGAATAGAATCAGGGTGCATTTTCCTGTAGGCTCCTCAGCTGACCCAGAGCCCTCACTCAGAGCCACTGGACCCTGCCCTGAGGGCTCTTTTGCTGAACGGTGATCACATCTGTGAAGGGTGTTTGTAGAGAGAGGGTCTAGGCCGATGGCCTTGTCTTCCAGCTTCTGGGTGTCAGCCACTTCCTCTGGCTTCCGCAGTTCGGAGGAGAGGCTGTGTAACAGCCAGGCTGACAGTGACTCTCCAGGCCTGAGCAGCCTCCACAGAGCCGACGCGGAGTACCTGGGAGTCGCCCTGTATCCATGCACTACCCTGGTCCTGTCCATGGCCTGGGCCTTAGGCAGACCCCTCCCAGGGACAGGCTGGTTACCACATTCCTAACTGGCCAGGGCTGTAGCCAGCGCCTTGCGAGCCCAGGGCACTGCTAGGGGCTCCACACTTGCCCAGGGGCCTCCTCAGAACCCTCGAGTCCAGGCAGGGGCCTAGAGCAGATGTGCACCGAGGGTCAGAGAGAGCAGCCCCGGTCCCCGGGGCCTCAGGCAGGGCTCCTCGGTGTTCCCGCAGCAGACACGGCCTGCCTGTCCCGTCTCGCCCTAGACTTCCAAGAAGTAAATGGAACTAGTCACTGCAGTGCCCAGGAGTGCCCGCGCTCGCAGGCCGAGGGCCCCTCCAGCACCGAGAGGGCTCCCTCTCTGTCAGGCCCTGTGGGTGCCTGACCCCCAACGCAGGAGTGCGGCCTCGGTGGGACCAGCGCCCTCTGTCCCGACCCCCGGAGGAGGTGCTCCCCCGCTTCTGCAGCCTTCTGCCTTTGAGTCAGAGCTGCTCCCCTGCAGGTCAGACCAGCGGCCACCCCACCCTGTGGTTCAATTCAGTCGCTCAGTCGTGTCCGGCTCTTTGCAACCCTGTGGACTGCAGCACGCCAGGCCTCCCTGTTCATCACCAACTCCCAGAGCTTGCTCAGACTCGTGTCCATCGAGGTGGTGATGCCATCTCTGTCCTTCCCTTCTCCTCCCGCCTTCAGTCTTGCCCAGCATCAGGGGCTTTCCAGTGAGTCAGTGCTTCCCATCAGGTGTCCAAAGTACTGGAGCTTCAGCTTCAGCGTCAGCCCCGCCAATGAATTGTCAGGACTGATTTCCTTTAGGATTGACTGGTTGCATCTCCTTGCTGTCCAAGGGACTCAAGAGTCTTCTCTAGCACCACAGTTAAAAAGCATCAATTCTTCGACACTCAGCTTTCTTTATGGTCCAGCTCTCACATCCATACATGACTACTGGAAAAACCATAGCTTTGACTAGACGAATCTTTGTCAGAAAAGTGATGTCTCTGCTTTTTAACATGCTGTCTATGTTGGTCATAACTTTTCTTCCAAGCAGCAAGTGTCTTTCAATTGCATGGCAGCGGTTACCATCTCCAGTGATTTTGGAGCTCGAGAAAATAAAATCTGTCACTGATTCCATTGTTTCACCATCTGTTTGCCATGAAGTGATGGAACCGGATGCCATGATCTTAGTTTTTTGAATATTGACTTTTAAGCCCGCTTTTTCACTCTCCTCTTTCACTTTCATCAAGAGGCTCTTTAGTTCTTCTTCATTTTCTGCCATAAGGGTGGTGTCATCTACATATCTGAGGTTATTGATATTTCTCCCAACAATCTTGAGTCCAGCTTGTGCTTCATCCAGCCCAGTGTTTCTCATGATGTACTTTACATGTGAGTTAAATAAGCAAAGTGACAATATACAGCCTTGATGTACTCCTTCCCCAGTTTGGAACCAGTCCATTGTTCCATGTCCGGTTCTGACTATTGCTTCTTGACCTGCGTGCAGATTTCTCAGGAGGCAGGTAAGGTTGCTGGAGTCCAGCCCCGGTGGATCCAGGGAATTCAAAGGTGGGGACGGAGTCAACATCCTTGGAAAAATACATATTTAATTACAGATATATGGAGAGACTAGAAACAGATAGTGTAGTAGGAAAATTAGTGGAGAAAAAGAGGCTGAATAACTTGGTTTACGTGGAATAGCATCCATGGTCCAGATGGGAAATGAGCCAGAAAAACGGAGAGCAAGAAAGAACGACATGAGGGAATCAGTCTTTCCAGAAACTCATCCAATTTCTTTATTTTTGGGTTTGCTTATATACCTTTTGTTACACATAGGGATGAATACAGAGTCACGCGGAGGTCAGCAGTCCTGACCTTTATCAAAATCAGGTGCTTCACATAAATGTATAAAAAATGGTCTTAGGGATTGTACTCATCTTCTGGCCATGAGACCTGCTGACATTTTATGACCTTTTCTTTCTGATAACCAAAAACCTTATTTTTTCCAAGGGTGTTTTTTCTTAAACCAGGCACCACCCTCCAAATAAAGTTGCATTCCTATAGGGTGAGGGTGTAGCGAGTTACAATCAACAAAGGAATTTATTTAACCCAAGGTTAACATGATTAATCTTAAAGGTTAATACTTATTTCTCCTATATACTTAAAAGTTAATACTTATTTCTCCTATATGCTAGTTATGTTCATTATAAGGGCAGGGAACATGGAGATTCAGCAGCAAACATCAGCCCAACAAGTGAAAATCCTTTCACCAATGCTCCCCTTAAGATCTATTTAGTCTTAAGATAGTGATAAAGTTACATTTTCACATAGCAAGGACACAGTGATTTATAACAAAGTACAGTGATCTATTACAAAAGAGAAAATTCATTAACTCAAAAAGTCTAGTATTGCTAACCTTAAAACTACTGTATTTCCTTTTCTATATTCCAAATACATTGATTAATATATTCCCAGGTGCCTAAGGATATGGAGGCCTGGCGGCAATCATTGACTCAACAATGAGAAAAGCCCTATGCTAATTAAGACTTTAAAAATACTCCAAAACTCTCTGTGCTGTTTATGGTTGAGAGGTAGTAAACAGTCATGTGCTGTGTAGTGGCAGGAGTATGGATAATCCTGTCACACAAGCTAGTCTGTCAGCAGAGAGGTTTGACCTGAGACACCCTTGTCACACCCTAGGGCAGGGAATTAGCAGGCACAACAAATGAAAAACCCTTCACCAATATAATTCCTAACCAACCCACTAATAATTTCCAACTCCCCAAAAGAATTTGCCTTTAGTAAGTCTAAAACATCTCGTGCCTCTCAGGTTGGCAGGCTGTAAACAATCACATGTGGCCTGACGAACCTATACAGGTGGGCTAGATAACTTTCAGCGGAGTCCGTAAGCTGAAACACTCTTGTCATGCCCAGGAATTTTTATTGCCTTGGAGCTGCACGTTTACTCCTTCTCCAAGAGAAATGGTTATAGGGAGAGCCCTCTGTAAAGTCAGAGGTGTAGGTGAGAGCATAAAACAGACTCTGGTTTTGGGATAGATGCTCGGGAACAGGGGGTTTCCTGAGGCTTGATCACGCCTTTGTGTATGCCAAGCTTCCTTCCTCATGACCTTTGCCATGGGCCGGGTTCCTCACGCTGGCCCCCGGCACAAGGTGGTCTGGTATTCCCATCTCTTTAAGAATGTTCCACATTTTGTAGTGATCCACACAAAGGCTTTGGCATAGTCAATAAAGCAGAAGTGGACGTTTTTCTGGAATTCTCTTGCTTTTTCTACATTCCAACGGATGATGGCAATTTGATCTCTGGTTCCTCTGCCTTTTCTAAATCCAGCTTGAACATCTGGAAGTTCTCAGTTCATGTACCAGCTTGGAGAATTTTGAGCATTGCTTTGCTAGTGTGTGAGATGAGTGCAATTGTGCGGTAGTTTGAGCAGTCTTTGGCATTGCATTTCTTTGGGATTGAAATGAAAACTGACCCTTTCCAGTCCTGGGGCCACTACTGAGTTTTCCAAATTTACTGGCATATTGCGTGCAACACTTTCACAGCATCACCTTTTAGGACTTGAAACAGCTCAGCTGGAATTCCATCACCTCTACTAGCTTTGCTTGTGGTGATGCTTCCCAAGGCCCACTTGAATCAGCTCCAGACTCTGGCTCTAGGCGAGTGTTCCACCCTGTGGAACACACCCTTATTCTGTATGCTGTCAAGAGAGCTGACTTCCAGCTGAGCAGGCAGCTAGCTGTAAGCCCTCAGGGAAGTCCAGGCACCACGGTGG
>SJYQ01004517.1:54961-65527 GCA_006410935.1 Redunca redunca
GGCGGGGGAGCCTGGGCTCCTCAGGCTGCAGCAGGGCTTCTTCACCCTCAGGGCATCCAGCGCCTCCCTGGCCCTGAGGGCCGGTCTCTCAGCGTCTGTCCCCACCCCTGGCAGCCCTCCTGGTTGGGCAGATGTGTCTGTGCAGACAGCAGTTCCCTTCTCCAACAGACCTTCATGACCCAGGAATCGAACCGAGGCTCCTTCCTTGCATGCGGATTCTCTACCAGCTGAGCTATCAGGGAAGCCCAAGGGGAAGGTGCAGGTCACTCAGGTGTGTCCAGCTCTTTGCAACTCCATGGACTGTAGTCCATGGAATTCTCCAGGCCAGAAGACTGGCGTGCGTAGCCTTTCCCTTCTCCAGGGGATCTTGCCAACCCAGGAATCGAACCCAGGTCTCCCACATTGCAGGTGGATTATTTACCATCTGAGCCACCCTGTAGATGGAAGAACAAGCTGACCCCAGAGACAGCATGTGAAAGCATGCGTCTCCATCCTGGTAAACCACATCTGCTGGAATCCAGCCAGCTGCTGACTTGGGCTGGGGGAAGTTGTCTGATTTCGCATTTTACAAGCTTGTGCTTCCCCTGCCTCCAACACACACACAGTTTGAGAGCTGCAGAAATTCAAGCCCAGTGTATACAGTTAGCAGACTGAGGCTCAGAGAGGCTGCCTGCACCTGGCGCAGCCCTTCCCGTGGCACGCTGCAGGAGGGCACCTGCCCGGAGGGTCTCCTCAGGGCCACAGGCACTTCTCGAGAGCTGTGAGAGGTTTACTGCTTTCCCGAAAAGCAGACTCCAGAAGGAAGGGCCTCGCCTGTCCCCCAAGGTGGCTGCCGGCAGTTTTCTGCATCTGGTGGTTGTTTTTAGGCCCTGCCCTGCTGCTGACCAGTGACAGCATAAAACAGCGCCTTGGCTCCGCTGCTCTGGACAGGTACGAGGCCTCTGCGTGGGAACAGCCTGGCCGAGCCCGGCCTCCTGCTCTCAGGGGTCCCTGCCCAGCCAGGAAACACACCAGGGTATCTGTGCCTTCCAGCATCCATGAGTACCGGCTGTCCAGCTGGCTGGGGCAGCAGGAGGACATCCACCGGATCGTGCTGTACCAGGCAGACAGCACGCTCACACCCTGGACCCAGTGCTGCATCAGGCAGGCGGACTGCATCCTCGTCGTGGGCCTGGGCGAGCAGGAGCCCAGGGTCGGCGAGGTGAGCTGGGTTCGGGAGCGCGGCAGTGGGCGGGGCTTCGGTGGGTGGAGCCGGGTAGTGGGCGTGGTCTCGGCAGCAGGCCGCGCAGGTCCTGGCTAGCGTGGCCCTCTCTTTCCTCAGACCCGGGTTGTCTTTTTTTCTTTGAATGAAGTATTTCAAGAACTCAGGAAGGGATGAATAGTAAGAGCAAACACCCAGACATTTGCTCTGCACGTTTTGAAAACACTTTGCTGTGTTTACCTCCGGTGTGGTTTTAGCAGGAGCGGGCAGATATCTATGGTTTTTCCAGTATCACGTATGGATGTGAGAACTGGACTGTAAAGGCAGCTGAGCGCCAAAGAACTGTTGCCTTTGAACTGTGGTGTTGGAGAAGACTCTTGAGAGTGGACTGCAAGGAGATCCAACCGGTCAGTCCTAAAGGAAATCAGTCCTGACTGTTCATTGTCAGGACTGATGCTGAAGCTGAAACTCCAATCCTTTGGCCACCTGATGCAAAGCACTGACTCATTGGAAAAGACCCTGATGCTGGGAAAGATTGAAGGCAGGAGGAGAAGGGAAGGACAGAGGATGAGATGGCTGGATGGGATCACTGACCGATGGACATGAGTCTTGAGTGACCTCCGGGAGTTGCTGATGGACAGGGAGGCCTGACGTGCTGCAGTTTATGGGGCCACAAAGAGTCGGAACCGACTGAGCGCCTGAGCCGGACTGAGACAGAGGCCGTGAGGCAGCCAGTGCCACCGACCCCCCTCCCCCCCGGCAGCCTCTTCTAAAGCCAGCACCTTGCGTTACTCTGTGTGTGTGGCACTGTTTTTATGTGAATAGTGTCTGCTTCACGCCATCTGTGTTGGCTTGTTCAGTCACTGAGTTTTTTGTTCAGTCACTAAATTGAATCAGACCCTTTGCAACCCCGTGGACTGCAGCCTGCCGGGCTTCCCTGTCCTTCAGCGTCCCCTGGAGTTTGCTCAGATTCATGTCCTTTGAGTTGATGATGCTATCCAACCATCTCACCATCTGCCACCTCCTTCTCCTTTTGCCGTCAATCTTTCCCAGCATCAGAGTCTTTTCCAGTGAGTTGGCTCTTCCCATCAGGTGGCCAAAGTATTGGAACTTCAACTTCAGCAACAGTCCTTCCAACGAATATTTAGGGTTGATTTCCTCTATGATTGATTAATGTGATCTTCATGCAGTTCAAAGGACTCTCAAGAATCTTCTCCAGCACCACAATTTGAAAGCATCAATTATTCGGCACTGAGCCTTCCTTATGGTCTAGCTCTCACATCTGTGTATCTCTCTGCTTTTTAATACATTGCCTAGGTTTGTCATAGCTTTCTTTCCAAGGAGCAAGTGTGTTTTAATCTCATGGCTGCAGTCACTGTCTGCAGTGACTTTGGAGCCTAAGAGAATAAAATCTGTCACTGCTTTTAGTTTTTCCCTTTCTGTTCACCATGAAATGATGGGACTGGATGCCATGATCTCAGGTTTTTTGAAGATTGAGTTTCAGGCCAACTTTTTCAGTCTCCTCTTTCACCCTCACCAAGAGGCCCTTTGGTTCCTCTTCGCTTTCTGCCATTAGAGTGGCGTCATCTGCATAGCTGGGCTGTTGATTCACTCCTGGAAACCTTGACTCCAGCTTGTGACTCATCCAGTGCAGCATTTTGCATGAGGAACCCTGCCTGTGGGCTCCTGGGTGGCTCAGAGGTAAAGAGCTCGCCGCAGTGCAGGAGCTGCGGGCTCGGTCCCCAGGTCAGGGTGTCCCCTGGAGAAGGGCGCTGGGACCCACTCCCTCTTCCCGCCGGGAGAACCCCGTGGACAGAGGAGCCTGGTGGGCTGTAGTCCTTGGGGTCACGGAGAGTCGCACACAACCGAAGGGGCTCAGGAAGCACGCAAGTGCTGCACGTGAACTGAATAACCAGGTGACAGTGCGCAGCCTCGCGCTCCTTTCCCAATTTGGACCCAGTCAGTTGTTCCATGTAAGGTTCTCACTGCCATTTTTTGACCTGCATACTGGTTTCTCAGGATGCAAGTAAGGTGGTCTGGTATTCCCATGTCTTTAAGAATTTTCCACAGCTTGTTGTGATCCACACCATTAAAGGCTTCAGTGTAGTCAATGAAGCAGAAATAGATGGTTCTCTGGAATTTCCTTGCTTTTTCTGTGATCCAGAAAGTGTTGGCAATTTGATCTCTGGTTCCTCTGCCTTTTCTAAATCCAGCTGTACATCTGGAAGTTCTCAGTTCACATACTGCTGAAGCCTATACTGTCTTGAAATCGCCTTCTTTCCTCAGTGCTCACACTTCTGAGTTTTACCCATATTGTTTCACTCGTCTTATGGCTGTTTAGTTTCTGTTTGTGAATGCCCCACCATCTGTCTGTTCTGTCAGCAGACTGAAATTTCCTTACTACACGCATGTGCAAGGGTGTCTTCAGGGCGCCACCCAGACAAGCTGCTGAGCCAGAGGCTGTGTCTTCAGGTTCACACCTCGGCCAGCGGCGCTGCCAGGCCCCACCGCGGCCAGCGGCGCTGCCAGGCGAGGCCTGGGGCCCCATGCCTGTCGTCCTGCACCCCGAGTCCCACTGTCTCCAGCTTCCCCTGTGTCAGGTGGAGTCGTCACCTCTTTGCTTTGTGTCCATTCTCGGTTCTCACCTCACGTTCCGCCCTGTCCTGGGTCAGCTACAAACTCGTCACCTCTGCTGCGGGTTCCAGTTCTGCCAGGAGCGGCGCCCCTTTGCTGAAGAAGGTCGCAGCGTGTGTTCACGAGGCCATGTTAGAGAAGCAGAGGGCGGTACCCTCCCTGCCTGTAGGCCCCCAGAGCTCGGCGGGCACACAGCCGTAACCCCCGGGGCCCGGCTTCACAGAGGAAGGGCCCAGCACGCTACAGCCAGGCCGGCACCACAACCCGTGTGGGCTGACGGGCGCGGTGGCATCCAGCCTGGGGCGGCCGCAGGCCGCGCTCTGCTGGGCTGGCTGACGCGCGGCTCCACTCTCCCTCAGCTGGAGCGGATGCTGGAGCCTTCGGCCGTGCGCGCCCAGAAGCAGCTGGTGCTGCTGCACCGGCAGGACGGGCCCGCGCCGGCCCGCACCGTGGAGTGGCTCAACATGCGGGGCTGGTGCTCCGGCCACCTGCACCTCTGCTGCCCTCGCCGGGTCTTCTCCAAGAGGTGCCTGCCCAAGCTGGTGAGCGGGGCCCCGGGGCCTGCCTCCTGCCCTCCCTCCACCTCTGACCCCAGCCCGCAGCGCTGCTGGGGCTCTCACTTCTGCTTGAGCCTGACTGTTGTGTGGCGGCACCGCTGATGGAAGAGCCCGCACTTGGGGCCAGAGCCGAGCCCAGGGGGTCAGGTTGGCCCTGCCTCCTCCTTTGGATGGAAAAAGCCGCAAATCCTGAGGCACCTCTTCCTCGGGGTCCTCACCCGGGAGGCTGGGCACGGGCTGCAGTGGGAGCAGGGCCCCGCAGCACGGTGGACACAAACTGACCGTGGTGTCGATGCCCAGACGCCTGGGCCTCCGCGCGGGGTGGCGGGGGTCGGCGAGGCCCGGGCCGTGGGGCCCTCCCAGGTGAGCCCAGGCACGGAGGTGCTGACGGCTCAGCTCAGAACCACCGGCGTGTCCTGCAGGCAGCTTTGGGTCAGGAGCTGGGGGGCAGCGGGTCAGGTCGGCCCTGCCTGCTGGCCTCTTGTAGCTGGAGCTGTACGAGCGGGTCTGCCAGAGGCCCCCGGACCGGCACTCGGACTTCTCCCGCCTGGCGAGAGTGCTGACCGGCAATGCCATCGCCTTGGTCCTTGGGGGTGGGGGAGCAAGGTGAGCCCCTCTGCTTCCCATGCCCTTCCTGGGTGTGGGCGTGCGGATGTGTGGGTGTGTGTAGGAGTGTGGGCAAGAGTGTGTGTGCGTGGCTGTGTGTGGGGGCGTGTGTGTGTGTACACATGGGCGTGGGTGTGTGCATGGGCATGGGTGTGTGTAGGTGCAAGGGCGTGGGTGTGTGTGCGTGGCTGTGTGTGTGTGCGTGGCTGTGGGTATGGGTCCCTGTGTGCTGCCCACGCACAGCTGTGACCCTCCACGAAGGCCACAGGAGAGCGTGTCTCTTCCTGGCGGCCCCCTCTTTGCTCTGGCCTGCAGGTGAGTCTCTCTCCACTTTATGACACAGGGATCTGCTCTGCTCACGACCCTCTGAAGCAGCCTTTAGCTCCTTGGGCTGGTGGGTGGGTTCTTTTAAGGATGTTGAGCCCAAAGAACTTGAACCCCAGGTTGTCCTGAAACTTGCTGCCCTCCTCCTGACATGTGTTAAAGAGAAATTTACACGCGGGACAGAAATGGACTGGCAGGTGTGTGGTGAGGGTGCGACAGGCCCGGGCCGCCGGCTGAAGCAGCGGTGCGCGGAGGGGTAGGGCAGCATCTGTACTGGATCCCTGCCCCCCAAGGGCGGGTCCCAGGGCCGGGGCGCCCTGCAGGCTGGAGCCCACGCCCCTGGCCGCGGTGGACATCAGGGCACTCCCTGGGCTGGCCGCCTGTCCCTGGGGCCCACTGGAGGGGCCTGGCTCACCACTGCCCTTGGCCGGAGGACACCCCTTCCGGAGTGAGCTGGAGAAGAGAGGGGCCCAGAGGGCGGCCGCCCTACCAGCTCCTCCACTCCTCAGCTCATCATAGCTGGATGAGGCCTGAGAGAACGCAGATGAGCCTCAGAACTGCTCGTCTAACTGGACTCAACACGCCTCGCTCCCCTGGGACTGGGGATGCTGGGGCTTGAAGCTCTGGCCCGGGACCCCCAGGGAAGGGGCGGGCCCTCAGGGAAGGGAAAGTGGGGTGAAGCGAAGTGGTCTGCTGCTCTTCCGGGGGACCCTGCCCCCACTCCAGCTTCCTCCCTGGGTTCATCTTCCTTCACAGCGCGTGCTGCCACCTGTTGCCACCTCGCTCTGAGGGCTGGGCTGGGACCAGGGCCTCAGGCTGCCAGGAGGGACCCCGTATGGTGACGCTGGCGCCCTGAGTGCAGCCTGGCCTGGCGGGGGCTAGTGAGTCCTGTGTCTGTTCATCTTGGGTAATTCAGAGGCGTCATCAGTGCCGTGTTTTTACGTGAAAGCTGAGCTAGTGGGCCTGGAAACCAGGCAGTTTGCTCAGAGTTGCCAGGTGGGGGGCACTCGGGCGCTTTCTGTGGGCAGCAAGGTGCCTGGAGCAGCTGGTCCGCTGCAGCATTTTTAGCAAAATTTACTCAAAGTGACGTTTAGTAAGGCCCTGTAGTGTTTCTTACCTTTTCTTGCTATTCTTTGGAACTCTGCATTCAGATGCTTATATTTTTCCTTTTCTCCTTTGCTTTTCGCCTCTCTTCTTTCACAGCTATGTGTAAGGCCTCCCCAGACAGCCATTTTGCTTTTTTGCATTTCTTTTCCATGGGGATGGTCTTGATCCCTGTCTCCTGTACAATGTCACGAACCTCCATCCATAGTTCATCAGGCACTCTATCTATCAGATCTAGTCCCTTCCACAGTATAATCATAAGGGATTTGATTTAGGTCATACCTGAATGGTCTAGCGGTTTTCCCTACTTTCTTCAGTTTCAGTCTGAATTTGGTAATAAGGAGTTCATGGTCTGAGCCACAGTCAGCTCCTGGCCTTGTTTTTGCTGACTGTGTAGAGCTTCTCCATTTTTGGCTGCAGAGAATATAGTCAGTCTGATTTTGGTGTTGACCATCTGGTGATGTCCATGTGTAGAGTCTTCTCTTGTGTTGTTGGAAGAGGGTGTCTGCTATGGCCAGTGCATTCTCTTGGCAAAACTCTACTAGTCTTTGCCCTCTTCATTCCGCGTTCCAAGGCCAAATTTGCCTGTTACTCCTCTAGAAATTTCCTTGCGAGCAGATGCCTGGAGCGTGCTTAGCAGAGAGTGTGCTCGTTCTGTGCACACTTGCAGGACAGTCTGGCTGTGAGATTCTGGGTGGAAGCGGTTTCCCTGGGAGCTCTTTCTGTTGTCTGTGTGGCTGCGAGGATTGCTGTGAAGCCCACGGTCATCTTGTCCCAAAGGCCTGCTCCCTCTGGGTCTCGCAGGCGAGTCTCCTCACTCTCGTGTTTCTGGAAGGACTTGAAGTGCCTGGGTCTCGAAGTTTGAGCTTCTCTGAGAATGTCGGTGCTCGCCTGCTGAGTTTTCCGCTCTGCTGGCCTGTGTCTGCTCGGCCCGGGAGCTCTGTGCCTGGCGCTGTCCGTGTGCCCCGGCTGCACCTGCGGCGTCACTGCCTGGACCTGGGCTCCACACTGTGCTGGTCCTCCTCCTGGCAGCGGCGTCTGGGCTGTGCCCCAGGCTTGGTCGCTGTGCACAGCACGGCCGTCAGCATTCGCACAGGAACCCTCCTTGTGGGATGGCACCTGGGAGCGGACCGCCTCTGCCTGGAGGAGCTGAATGTGCCCAGCGCCCCAGAGGCTGGAGAGCCCGAGCTGCCCGCGCTCTGCCACCCTTGGCCTCGTCAGGGCGGGCGTGGCCACGCTCCTGGTGCCGCTGGGGCCCGGCCTGCATCCCTGGCCGCAGCCTCCGGGGCCCCCTTTCCCGGCGGCGTGCCCTCTGCTGTGCTGCTGGCGGGCCGTGTGCGGTCTGGATGCGAGTCTTCTGCAGGATGTGTTTATCACTGATACTGTCTCCAGTCTGTGACTTTTGTTTCCTAGTGGCTTTTTTAAAATTTATTTTTTAATATAAATTTATTTATTTTAATTGAAGGTTAATTACTTTACAATATTGTATTGGTTTTGCCATACATCAGCATGAATCCGCCACAGGTATACACGCCTTCCCCATCCTGAACCCCCCTCCCTCCCCATACCATCCCTCTGGGTCATCCCAGTGCACCAGCCCCAAGCATCCTGTATCCTGCATCAAAACTGGACTGGCAGTTCGTTTCATGTATGATATTATACATGTTTCAATGCCATTCTCCCAAATTATCCCACCCTCGCCCTCTCCCACAGAGTCCAAAAGACTGTTCTATACATCTGTGTCTCTTTTGCTGTCTCGCAAACAGGGTTATCATTACCATCTTTCTAAATTCCATATACATGCGTTAGTATCCTGTACTGGTGTTTTTCTTTCTGGCTTACTTCACTCTGTACAATAGGCTCCAGTTCCATGCACCTCGTTAGAGCTGATTCAGATGCGCTGTTTTTGGTGGCTGAGCAGCACTGCGTTGTGTATATGTGCCACAGCTTTCCTAGTGGCTTTCTTTGATGAGCTCATTTTAACCTGGTGAAGTGGGATTTCCCGGGTTCTTACAGTTTAACTTCTGGGGCTCGGGGGGCTCTTGCTGGGGCCTCATCTTCTCGAAGCTTGTGGTTCTGGGCCTGTGATCCGCCCACAGCTGCCGCCTCTGAGTGGCAGAGCTCTCGGTGGGTGAGGGTCTTCTCCCTCACAACGCTCCCTCCCTGCTAAGCGGCCACGGCACCCGGCTCAGATGCCAGCGCCTGCCCAGGTGCGGGCTGTTCTGACGGCACCGTGCGCCCTCGCCCTCGCCCTGGCTCTGCAGGCGCCCCTGGAGGAGATCGCCGGCAGCGTGGCCCCTTCGCTCTCCCTCTCCTTGGAACTGTTTCGATCGTCCACACTCCTCTGCACCTCCGTGTAAAGTTTAGAATCGTCCAAGTATTTTATGGGTTTTTGCTATTGTAAGTGGTCTGCTTTGAATTTAATTTTCAGTTGTCTGTCGCAGGTGTGTAGGAATGCAAATGATATTTGTAAATACGTCGTCTTACAACCTCGGGAAACTCACCTCTCCTCTTTCCTTTTATGTAGCTCTTCTGCATTTTTTATATATACGGTTACGTCTTCCAAGAATAAAGATAGTGTTTCCTCCTTCTTTGCAAAGTACGTGCCTGCCTTCGCTTCTCTTCCTCGTTTGTCGCCCTGGTTAGAGCTTCCCTCAGGTCTGAGCAGGTGTCACGCGAGCCGTTGCCTTGCCCGCGGCGTTAGGACCGCGCCCCCTTTGGTGGCTGAGTGCTGTGCAGCTGCCCGCCTCTGAGACGCCCTGTACCAGACTGAGGGCGTGCCTTCTGTTCTTAGCGGACCGAGTTTTTACCACAGGGGCTTGTTTTTCTGGGTCTGTGGGATTCTGTGATTTACTCCTTTATTCGGTTGATACGAGTGATTCTAGCGCCACCTCCTTGGGACAGACTCCGAGGCCTGTGGCCCCACCGTGCCTGCCAGGCCCCCGGGGCCGCGGGAGGCGGGCTGCGCTTGTCCTCGGCTGAAGCGCAGGCGGGCTTGTCTGCCGGCCTCTGTTGTCCGGAAGGTCTCAGGTGGCCCCTGCCAGTCTCCCTTATGTTTAGTGCAATTCACTAGTAGAACCGTCTGGACATGGAATTTGTGAGGATTCAGGAATTAAAGATTCACTGTTTTGATGGTCGTAGGGTGATCCGGGTTCTCTGCTTTTAGGGTCGGGTCTGGGAAGCTGTGTCATTCATAACTTGTGCTATGAATGTGTCCATTTTATCTGATTTTTCCTACTTAAGGCATAAAGTTACTGTTAACTTCTTAACTGGAGCGTCTGTACAATGTTCCCTTCTTCAGTCCTGAGGTTAGTTATGACAACTGCCTGTCTCCCTCCTTCTCTGTCCCACCCCCACATCTCTCTGCCCCTAGTTTTACTTTTCTGGATCAGTCTTACCAGGAGCATCAACTGAATTCATCTTTTCAAAGCACCTACTTGTAGCTTTCAGGGTCCTGTCTATTATATGTTTGTTTTCTGGTTTGTTAATTTCTGGTCTTTATTATTTCCTTAATTTTGCCCTCTTTGATTTAAGCTGTTGTTTCTTTCCTGACTTATGGGCCAGCAGACACTGTCTGAGAAGGGCTGGGTGGCAAGGCTGCAACCTCCCAGCCAGTGTGGGCAGGCCGCAGCTCTGGGTGCTGCCGCTTGGAGGTAACACGCCTTTTTGTTCTCAGTCTGGTCTAAAGTTTTCTTCACCTTGGGTTTTCAAGGTGAAGGAATGGTATTGCTTTTTGAATTTACGCTCTGCATTTAGAATGCTTCTTGAACCCAAGGCTTGATGTCAGTCGTCGGTTCTAGACCTTCCCGACCTCCCTCTCTCGGGTGTCGCTCTGTCTGCTCCTACCATCTGTCCCTGCTCCCGCTGCGTCCTGGGGCCTCTGCTCCTGCCAAGTGGTGCTTCTGGTTGCGTGGTGGATGCCCCGCGGAAGTGGAGAGATGAGGCTTCTTCGCCTGACCCAGAGCCAGCCCCAGCGCCCCCACAAGGAGGCTGAGCGCCGGCTGCTGCTCAGGAGCATCGCTGCCCCTGTCCGAGTTGCCACCGTTGCCCCACTTCCCACGACGTGTGCAGGACGTGGGCGCCGAGGGGTGGGCAGGACAGGACAGCCGTCCTGGGTCCTGGTGGGCAGAGTGGGCGCTG
>SJYQ01004517.1:67158-83617 GCA_006410935.1 Redunca redunca
GCATTTGAACTGTGGTGTTGGAGAAGACTCTTGAGAGTGCCTTGGACTGCAAAGAGATCCAACCAGTCTATCCTAAAGGAGATCAGTCCTGGGTGTTCATTGAAAGGACTGATGCTGAGGCTGAAACTCTAGTACTTTGGCTACCTCATGTGAAGAGTTGACTCATTGGAAAAGACTCTGATGCTGGGAGGGATTGGGGGCAGAAGGAGAAGGGGACGACAGAGGATGAGATGGCTGGATGGCAGCACTGACTCGATGGGCAAGAGTTTGGGTAAACTCCAGGAGTTGGTGATGGACAGGGTTGCCTGGCGTGCTGCAATTCATGGGGTCGCAAAGAGTCGGACACAACTGAGCAACTGAACTGAACTGATTATGATGGATGTGAAGCAACAGGTCATTGTTGTTTGGATTTGCATTTTTCTAATAATTAGTGAGGTTGAACATCTTTTCACATGCCTGTTAGCCATCTGTACAACAACCTGGTGAGCTATGGTCCATAGGGTCACAAAGAGTTGGATAGGACTACAGAGACTTAGCATGTACACACTGTTTCTCCTTCTATTATCCATGTCTCTTATCTTTTCCCTTACATTTTCTATTAACCTCTTTCATTATATTCTGAGTGATTCATACCTCTCTTTCAATTTACTAATTTTTAAGACCTGTCTATCATTTAACTAACTTATAGAGTATGTGTTTGTTTGTTTTCAGTCACTGGATTTCCTTATTCCTAGCCCAAGTAGATCTACTCTTCTTTTCATAATTTCCTACAGAGATGACAAATATCAGTATTATATTCAATTTTACAAAATTATTACACCTAGTCTGGGGTAGATATATTTATTGCTGGTAGCACACACTAAGAGGCATTGATTATACAATAAAAATAAGGCAATTAACATAAAATCACACCTCTACCTTTGCTACAGTGACACAGACTTGGTTGGGCCTTTCAGGCTACGCACATTTTCAAAATTTACATAACCCATAAAATATGATTAGAAGGAAGATTCTGAAGTGATAATCCATCAGAGTGCCTTGAAGTTGGTAAATGATAAGCAAGCCATGTTATTTATAAAGTAGTTAAAGCCTAATTCACAAAAGTTACTAGCAATTTATCTTTCTTAAAAGGAGTTAAAATTAAGAAATTTCTTTAACTGATACCTGGTCAAGTGGCTGTGCTGGGAAGAAATGTTAGAGTGGTAATATAGGGACCCTGATGCGGCAGATGGACTGCTTATAGAAGCACCAACAATCATGGTTTTCTTCCAAATAGAGTAGCAAGACAACCTCTAATTTGTAATCTTAAATAGATTAGAGATAAATGAAAAAGGCCACTAATCATATACTAAGAGTAATGAACAACACATCAACAATTAGCTACATAAGAACTCATTTGAAGTGAAGTATCACAAAACAAGGCATGCAGCATTCTTCTTTTCATAACCTGCTTGCAAACCACCTGAGGTGATTTCAGAAAATACTCACTCTATTTTTGGTTTTACCAAAAATTCCAGTTACCCAAAGTGTCCATCTGGTTTGCCATACCTCTAGACACAGGTTTAATGTCTCTCACTCTGTCTTGGCTAGTTCAGCATAATATAATCCTCCTTCAGAAGACAACTTTTGTTTCCAGTCAGAATGATGTTTGTACAGAAATGCTTGTTCTCCAGATCATTTTTTCTTGGAGGTTTTATATCCTACCATGGTTACTAATGAAGAAACACATCAATATAACATCAGTGTCTGGGTGGGAAAAGGACCTCAGCTGATCCTGACCTTCCTGCCCCGTTGTATCCCCATAAAGCTAACCCCACTAGCTTTTCATTCACTTCAATATCAGCCATGTGGTTCTCTGGGTTCTTGTCCCTGACAAGACTATGAATCAGCCAGTTTTGCCCTAGGCTCCATCACGATGACCTCCAGCATCTTTCAGACGGCATTCGTTGATCAGAGAGTGATTTGAGATGGGGACTGTGTGGCAGTTAGGTTCTATAAAGTGTATTAAGTTTGTTAGACAGCAGGCAACTTGGTAGCACCTCTCGAGCCCAGATATGCTTCTGTCGTTGATGAGATTAGGGGCATCAGTGGCTTGGTAGATAGACAGCACAAGCAAGCTTTTAATTGAAAGACATTTATTTAAAAACTGGCCTTCCCCGATGGCTCAGCAGGTCAAGAAACCGCATGCAATGCATGAGACACAGGATACGCAGGTTTGATCCCTGGGTTGGGAAAAGCCCCTGAAGTAGGAAATGACAACCCATTCTAGCATTTCTTGCCTGAGAAATCTCATGGACTGAGGAATCTGGCAGGCTACAGACCAATGGGTTACAAAGCGTTGGACAAAACTGAGCAACTAAGCAGCAGGATTTAAAAATTGCTTTCGAACTATTTTATTTCTATTTTCTCTTATATTTGCTGCTTATTCTGATTACCTCCTATCATACTAAACTGATATATTATAATTTTTGTCTCTGAATTTACTTTTAGAAATATTTCCTGTTCCTAATGATAGTATTGTATTTGTTGGGGGTCCAAAACAATGGAACCAAAAGAATCCGAGAAGGCACGTCAGATGTTGCTATTATACCTTCCACGCTGGATTTATCAGCCTGCCTTCATGGTGTCTCCCTGGATCATATGGACTTTTCTATTTCACGTAAAGAGTCCAATTCCAGCTGCCCACGATGTATGGGCTTTGGCCTAGGGTATGATCTCTCTGAGACATTAAGCCCTAGTTCTAGAGGTATGTATCAGATGTTATCCCAGTTTCACTTTCTGCTCAGAGTTGGGTTCTCTCTGTTTTTGCTCTTTGAAGATTGTGCTTTTATTTCTTTTTAAAATTACATTTATTAGTTTATTTATTGTGCCAGGTCTTAGTTGCAGCATGTGGAATCTAGCTCGGGATTGAACCCAGGCCCCCTGTCTTAGAAAAGAAAAGAAAGAAAGTGAAGTCGCTCAGTTGTGTTGGACTCTTTGCGACCCCATGGACTGTAGCCCACCAGGCTCCTCTGTCTATGGAATTTTCCAGGCAAGAATACTGGAGTGGGTTGCCATTTCCTTCAAGGGATCTTCCTGACCCAGGGATCAAACCCCAGTCTCTCGCACTGCAGGCAGACACTTTACCATCTGAGCCACCAGGGAAGCCCGGTGCCTTGGGAGCATGGAATCTTAGCCACTGGATCACTAGGGAAGTCCCTACTTTTATTTCTTTAATCATATTATTATTATTAGATTTTTTTGGAATTTCTATGTGTTCAGAGTGAGAGTACAGAGTTCTTGCATCATTTCAGTTTTCTATCTGAACCAGAAGCTTAAATAGATGATCCCTTGATCTCAACTGCTAGTATCAGGAAAGGAGGGGCTGATTGGCTAAGACTTTATCCAGTCCCCCTGGGACAAATCAATGATAGTAGTACCACACCATAAAGTAGAAACATGTTTGCCCTCTCTGTGAGTGACAGGATCAACCTCCTGATTGTTGGGCAGATATTTGTGTATCATTTACCACAGTGACATCAAGGAAGATTTTTATTATTTCTATTCTCCATTTAGATTTATTCATCTAAAAGTATCAAGATGGAAAATGCTCTGTTTATTACATATTCTAAATCTGACTTGCAACATGCTCAAAAAGACATGTCTCTGATCTTATATAACTTTAAAATCTTTTGCAAAATGAGGAAAATACCATCTTTAGACATAAAACTTGGAGTATCTGATAGCTTGGATATCCATGTAACAAGAATGAGCAACATGTTCCTATTCCTACTTGATGATTAATGAAAGTATGGAAATAACAATACAGAAAGGATTCCTGTTAATAAGGTTTGCTGTAGATTTTGCTTGTTTTTCTTCATTTTAGTCATTAGTAGTAGTTTCAAAACAGCCTAAACAACTGGTGAATGGAAGAGCTGGAATTATATGAAAGGTTCTAGTCATCAAATTAGTTATTGTCAGGAGAATGGTTTCAATTTAACATTCCATAGTCCACATAATTGGATATCACCTTGTCTATAAAAAGAAAACTCATGCCTAGAGCTGAAAAATGAGTGTTTGCCTAAGCACTCAGGTAACAGAGCCATAAACCTTGTACACATATAGAGATACCAAGATGCCTTGGGAAATATGGCAGATATCCATCATGTTCCTAAGGGGATTCCCAAGTCCATTCACATTGGCAGGCTCTTTGCAAAGCACCTATCATTTAAACAAATTTAAGATCAACTTCTTAATATCTCATTCCTAAGAACTGAGAATTTTGTCCTCTATTTCTAAAACAGCCTGTGCATTTCTTTAATAACACCTAATGGCTTCTGTCTGCTCACCTTAATTTCAAGTGTGCTTAGACGAATGTACTGTTAGAAATTTAAATAATTCAGCAATACACATCAGGCAAAGAGTATACATTCACTATAAGCCTGTAATAACTGACATTTGTAGAATTATTTTATTTTTCAGAACACCTACTCATTTGGTCCTCATGGTAATACTATAAGGGTTAATTTTTAAATTTATTTATTTTTAATTGAAGGGTAATCGTGTTGGTCTCTGTCATACATCAGCATGAATCAGCCATAGGTATACACAGGTCC
Organism: Redunca redunca; assembly: GCA_006410935.1. Lineage (NCBI taxonomy): Eukaryota > Metazoa > Chordata > Mammalia > Artiodactyla > Bovidae > Redunca > Redunca redunca. Next base: position 71,754 of record SJYQ01004517.1, read on the forward strand.
CCTAAAGAGAGGGTGGGACAAATGGAGAGTGGCATGGAAAAGCATGCACTTACCAAATGTAAACCAGACAGCCAGCGGGAATTTGCTGTCTCACTCAGGGAACTCACACCTGGGCTCTGGGACAGCCCAGAGGGGTGGGATGGGGTAGGGCATGGAGGCTATAAGGGTTAAGTCTTATTACTCAGTCCTGAAAGCTCAGAAGCCTCCAAAGCATTTAATCCACTAACATAATCTCCCACCAAATATTTATTGAATGAACGAAGTAGCAGGAATACTAATTTGGAGTTTCACAGACTTATTTGAATCCTGGTCCACCAACTTAATATTTTTCCAACAACAGGTAAGTCCATTAATATTTCCAAATCCCAGTTTTCTCAATGATAAATAGAAATTAATGATACTTGATTCACATATGGCTTTAATGAACTATGGGATGTGAATGTCTCTTGTATAGGACCTGGCAGATGGTATGTACTTAATACAAATTTGTTGAATAACTGAATTTACAACTAAGGGTTATCTGACAGCTGTAACTCCTCCATGTTTAGCCTCGGGTTGGTTACAATGTTTTCAGTTTTCTTCTATGCATCTGATAATTAACAATATGAATATTCTAGCCTTGTTCTCCTTCCTGGGGATCAAAGATTTGGCTTTACCAATATGTCCATGAGAAGGGTCAAATAGACAGAGGAATAAATTAAGTATGCTGATCTGAACACAGCTTCAAATAAATGTATTTCATGAATCAACTTCCAGCTACTATCGGTTATCTGGAGTATTGCATTGGGAATAATTCCAAGGACAGCTTGGTTTAACAGGGGAAAAACCCCCATGTGTCTTCAGCAATAATTTCCATGGGTACAGGAATAGAACCAAATAGGAAAAGGAGTATGTCAAGGCTGTGTATTGTCACCTTGCTTATTTAACTTATATGCAGCATACATCATGAGAAACGCTGGATTGGAAGAAACACAAGCTGGATTCAAGATTGCCAGGAGAAATATCAATAACCTCACATATGCAGATGACACCACCCTTATGGCAGAAAGTGAAGAGGAGCTAAAAAGCCTCTTGATGAAAGTGAAAGAGGAGAGTGAAAAAGTTGGCTTAAAGCTCAACATTAAGAAAACGAAGATCATGGCATCCAGTCCCATCACTTCATGGCAAATAGATGGGGAAACAGTGGAAACAGAGATAGACTTTATTTTTGGGGGCTCCAAAATCACTGCAGATGGTGACTGCAGCCATGAAATTAAAAGACACTTACTCCTTGGAAGGAAATTTATGACCAACCTAGGTAGTATATTCAAAAGCAGAGACATTACTTTGCTGACTAAGGTCCGTCTAGTCAAGGCTATGGTTTTTCCTGTGGTCATGTATGGATGTGAGAGTTGGACTGTGAAGAAGGCTGAGCCCCGAAGAATTGATGCTTTTGAACTGTGGTGCTGGAGAAGGCTCTTGAGAGTCCCTTGGACAGCAAGGAGATCCAACCAGTCCATCATGGAGATCAGCCCTGGGATTTCTTTGGAAGGAATGATGCTAAAGCTGAAACTCCAGTACTTTGTCCACCTCATGCGAAGAGTTGATTCATTGGAAAAGACTCTGATGCTGGGAGGGATTGGGGGCAGGAGGAGAAGGGGACAACAGAGGATGAGATGGGTGGATGGCATCACTGACTCGATGGACGTGAGTCTGAGAGAACTCCGGGATTTGGTGATGAACAGGGAGGCCTGGAGTGCTATGATTCATGGGGTCTCAAAGAGTCAGGCACGACTGAGTGACTGAACTGAACCGAACTGAACCTATCTTTGCCCTACCAATAATGGGACATTGCTCCACAAAGAACTTTTGAGCTTTGTATAGCATGGGGAACTTTGCTTAATATTCTGTAATAACCTAAATGGGAAAAGAATTTGAAGACTAGATACATGTATATGGATAACTGAATCTCTTTGCTACGTCTGCTCATTTGTGTCTGTCTCTTTGCAACTCCATGGACTCCTCTGCCAGGCTCCTCTGTCCATGGGGATTCTCCAGGCAAGAATTACTGGAGTGAGTTGCCATGCCCTCCTCCAGGGGATCTTCCCAACCCAGGAATTGATCCCAGGTCTCCTGTATTGCAGATGGATTCTTTACCGTCTGAGCCACCAGGGAAGCTCATATGTTAGTCCAGTGTTTGTCATATTAGGGTCCTTGGACTCCTGGGTGTCTGTGAAAGTCCTCAATTTCTTCACGGTAACTAACCTTAATTTTTTATTTTTCTTTCTGATGATACTAATGTAATATATATGCTGGTGTACCTGAATGAGCACTTGAGTGTGGTGCTGGGATTTTAGTTCCCACATTGGTGTGTGTGTTTATAGCCATATGGATGCCAAATAGTCCTGCTTTAATTGACTTGTGAAATCAAGAAAGAAACAGAGGAGGATTTACTAAGTAATGAAGCGTTCAAGCCAAATGAAGTACAAGTGATCTCAAGGACCACTACATGGACTAACATTTCACAGTTCTTTGAATACAATACAGACAATAAAGAAAAGTCCCAGCAAAAGAGCCCTTATATAGCTTATAATAATATGCCATGCTAAATTAAAGAGAACAATGCAGAAGGAGCTATTAGCATATGGATATTACAAGACAATGATTTAATTTCAACAAACATCATTTGTCATACAAAATTAATGACTTTCATTTAGATTGCATTTTTTGTAGTTTTGATTAATTTAAGGTATGAATCTGTCTTGATTTAAGAGTTATATAGGAGCTATTAATATATGGAGCTTAAACAGTTTAATTTTATGCATATTTAAGTAATACAAAAATAATTCAGTTCAAGTTTTGGAGTTCTAGAATTATGTTCCTTTTGTGAAGAGTATATTACTCCAGGTTAAGAAACAGTTCTATTTTCTTTTATTCAACAATTGACATTTGTTGTTGGTAACAGAGGAAATGGATAATTAATATATTTAGAATGTCTAAGTATTCTTAATTTACTATCACATAACAAGCATAGGAGCTCAGCAAACAATCTTGAAACCCTAACATTCCAGCAGAAAAAAAGTGCCCCACCTCTTCAGAATTTTAAGTCCCTTTCTATTGTTTGAGAACTTAATTTGATTCATTTTCAACAACTGAAAAAGAACTGGTAGTACATAAATGATTTCTAGTAATCATATATTTTAGTCTCATGAAAAGCTTCACAAGTTAGAAGCCATGGTTGTTAACTAAAGGTATTTTTACAGCCAGACTACTCTGAGTCAAAATTCCTAATGTGTTATTTATACCTGTGTGACCTTGGATAACATATGTACTTCTCAAAGAACCTCATTAAGACATGAAAACAATATTAGCACCTACTTCAGGCTGTTGTTATGAACATCACCAGGTGATTTATGTGAAATGATCCAGAAAAGAGAGTAAAGTATGGTTTTCTTTACTGTCCTTCTTTTTATGATTTGATAGAAAGTTTTCTGGACTAGGAGTAAGAGATGTGCTTCTCTGCGGCTCTCTAATATCCCAGGTTCCTCATCTGAAATATGAGGTTGTTAATCCAATGATCTTGCTACTTTCTCATGTGGCTAAATTGCTTAGTCCCCTGATGTCTCCATGGGAAAGAACATATATCACTGAAATCTAAGTCTATCCTATCTGATCTGAAATTCTGAGAGTCAATTGTGTTTTAGAATTCGGAAATGTTTGAATTTTAGAAAGGTTCACAGTATATATACCAGGTATTAAATAATAGACCCCAACAAGATCTGGGGCAAAAACTTATAATCAGATGCATCAGTGTTTCTGCAATAAAAATATATGAATAATGGTACAAAAAGGATATATATAAAAAACTATAAATCACCTCATATTTGCTTATGCTGAGTCTTTGCTACTAAATGAGTTTTGTTGAAAAAGTTACACAAGTTACACAAAACTTTTGGGTTTTCATAAGTTTTAGACTAGTTACAGATATATGTTTGTGGACCTCTGAATCTATTGTGTCTCTCAGTGTCTAGCTGTATGAAGTCAAGTCACTCTGCCTCTACAGACCTCAGTCTCTTTATTTAGAAAACCAAAGTTTCAGTAAGATGTCATCTAGGGTTCCTTTTAAGAGTAATAGTCCATTCATTTTAAATGAAAAGAAACTGTGGACACTATCAGTTTTCACTATAGTATAACTTAACTCATTCTTTCAATGAACAAATACTTATCAAGACTTATTACACGTCAGCACATTTCTATGTCTCAAGGACCCTGTGATGAACAATTCTGTTCCTATTGAACTTATCTTCTGGGTAGAAGGAAGCCTGACAAACAATAACAGATAAGTGAAAAAGAGAATTTCTAATATTGACTAATGCTATAATGAAATAAAGGAGGATGGCATTCCAGTGACTGATGGACAGTCTATTTCCAGTTCATTAGTTAGGAAGACATCTGTGGAGGTGACACTTGAGCTGGGATCTGAAGGATGAAGAGTCAATTCCATGAAAATCGAGAGGCAGAGCATTCAGAACGAAGAGATGGTTGAAGCCCAAAGACACGAAACAGGCCTGTGGAGCTAAAACATAGGAATCTAAGGAGAGAATGGCAGAAGGTGAAACTATAGGGAAGGGTAGGGGAAGATGATGTTAGATTTTGCAGGTAATGGTAATGAAACAATGAATGAAATGAAACTTTTGCTTTAAGAATGCTCATATAAGACCTAATGATAAAAAAAAAAAGACCTAATGATTTCAAGAGACCCAACTCAAAACAGAAAAACTTTAGCTCAAAAAGAGAGAAACTATAGCTCAGAAGAGAGAAGCTTTTATTCTGTCTCAAGGAAAAGTTAAAATGATAATAGAATGCAATGATACCACATAAAAACTTCAGTGAAAAATCAAGTCATAAGAAATAAAATAAATGCAATCAATCATGTATTGATTGGGGTGCTAAGCAAATTGCTTCCACTCATCTCTTAGACTATTGTATAGAAACAAATGATAAATATTCTTCATCAGCAAAAATATTAGAATAACTCTCTGGCAGCACATATTCATGTATTATAGGTTAAGTCCAAGATTCAGACAAACAAAAGGATAAACAAGAAGCAATATTACACTGGAAAGATTTGGATTTTAAACATTGGAAGACATCACTTAAATTCAACGTAGAAAACTTTTCTTCTGCACTTAATAACACAGAGCTATTAATTTCTTTCTAAAAACATTTTATTGTCCACTACTCGTATTTATTGAATCACATCAATTCCACTCATACAATTCTAAAAAATCATGAAAAATAAAACAGATTTTTAAATGGTCAGAACTCAAAAGATGGGGGCTATCATTGTGAAGCTCTATAAATGAAGCAGAGTTCACACAGCTTAGAAGAGAAACTGACATTCCAGAGCCTATTGTTTACAAGATCCTTTCTCCCCTAGGGTCAAGTGGTTGGCAAGTGACCAAAAGACCAGATTCAAGCCCATCTCTGCTCTGCCACAGTTCTAGAAGGAATACCCTATACAAAGCTTTTCCCAGAAATCATGTGATTTCTTGAATTAACTTAACTCAACGAATTCTGACCATGAATCTAGGATTGTTCTCAGCATTATAAACAAGGAAAACAAGCTAGAGTACCTAAAGTCAAAAATATTTAAAATTTGAGGCAATAGGGCTAAAACATATGAAACAATGATTGACACAATCTCAAATATATTTGAAAGCTTAAAAATGTGACTCTGAGAAAATGAAGATTAGACTCCACTTTCTATGCTATAAGAGCAACTGATCTTCTTATATGCCTTTGCTTAAAACAAAAGAATAATATATTTTCTTTCTTACGAAGACACAGTAAAACCCATCTTTCCAATCTGTGTTGTTATTGTTGTTCAGTTGCTATGTCTGACTCTTTGCAATCTGTACCCACCAGGATACAGACACACTGATAATATATTTAAGTTCTAGTAATAAAAGGATGTGTCAGCATCCTTACCACCTAAAGACCATAAATAGCACAGCCTGCTCAGTCTCCTGAAAGATGTTCTGAGAGTTCACACCCAATTCCATTAAGCGCTAGTCCCAACCTGATTTATATACGATTAGGAGATACACGTGTCCTTGGACTGTCCTCTCTCTAAAACATATTAATGAGCTGGTAAGGCAGCTCTACACTGCACCTTTCAAACCTTTTCTTCTATCATAATTTCTCTCTCTCTCCTACTTACATTGTCTAAAGGCAGAATAATTTCATTTATAGATATGCTGAGCTCTCAACACTGACTCAAATGGATTGCTCCAAAATTCATCCTAGAACTTGACTCAGAAATCTATTTTGCAAGGTAATTCATTTATGGTCTTCCTCAAAGTCTAAATTTTGGTACGATGATTTATTCACATTGAAGGGAAAGAAAACAAACAAATAAGAAAGATGCTAATTGTTTTCTCCCCAAGGCAAAACATTCTTTTATTTACTTTTTAATCATGTACTGAGACTAAGACACATTTTCTCATGCATTTTGCCTCATGAAGAAGTTTCCGAATTAGAAAAATCTAGTCTCAGAATTAAAAAAAAAAACAAAAACCACTGATTCTCAACATAGGCCCTATTGCCATTTTGGTCAAGAAAATGTTCATTGTGTAAGTTGGTCTCACATATTTGAAGGGTACTTTTATTTTCCTTGGGCTTTATCCACTAACTGCCAAGAATGTCTCTGGTCAGGGTGAAAACACACCACTCCCTTCCCACCTCCAAGGTACACATTTCAAAACAACTACACAGGGTTGTAATGACCCAGATTGAGAACCTTTCAGTTCAGTTCAGTTCAGTCACTCAGTGATGTTCGACTCTTTGCGACCCCATGAACCACAGCACGCCAGGCCTCCCTGTCCATCACCAACTCCCAGAGTTCACCCAGACTTATGTCCATCAAGCTGGTGATGCCATCCAGCCATCTCATCCTCTGTCGTCCCCTTCTTGTCCTGCCCCCAACCCCTCCCAGCATCAGGGTCTTTTCCAGTGAGAACCTTTATAACTACCTAATTCAGAAATAAATGAATAGAGACTAGGAAATATTTGATGCTTTGCTCAAAGATACAGAGCTAGCAAATATAAAAATGTGACTTCCCTTTAATATTATTTCTATTTTTCTCTGCAGAGAACTATTTCATAAAATCAGTCATACAGAGTGAAATGATATCTTGGGATGTAATCTAAGACTGATTCTACAGAGACATAACCCAAATTAAAAATATATCTTCAAAAACTGATGAAAATATGTGACTTTTCACTGACTTAATGAATATGAGTTTGAGCAAATTCAGGAGACAGTGAAGGACAGGGAAGCCTGCGCACTGCAGTCCAATCACAGAGTCAGACAAGACTTAGCGACTGAACAATAACAAAAGTAACCTATTTAAAATTAGATTAATAATGAACTGGAAAGAGTGAGAGAGCAAGTAAATATAGGTTAGAATATTTTCTTGGACTTTAAGTAGGTGTATGAACTTAAGGAATCCTTACATGATTTCTCCAGATCCCAGTTTCTCCATACTAAAATGACACATTTGAGTCATATTATTCTTAAAGACTTGCCCTCTGTTAAAAATGCCTGCCTTTATTCAAGTCTGTCTTATACCATACAAAGATAATTAAGTGAATTTCATATTCTTACAAGACCCCTGTATTTATACAAACTTTTCTACTACAGGCAGGGAGTAGTTTTCTGGTGAAACAAATAACCTGGAAAACAAGACCATATCATGTATATCCAATAGTACAATTAATTCCTTCATCAAACATTTGCAACTATGAGTATGCTTTACTGTTGCACACTGTTGGCACACATAAGAATTAGATACTTTCATTGATATCAAGGAAACCATAGCCTGATCAAGGTATTTTTAATATATATATAAACAAATTACTATAAGGCAAATAAAAAGGTATTATAATTATAAATATAGTTATTATACTAAGCAATACATTGTACTTACCACTAAACATTTATTTGCTGATTAAACAGATACATCATTATGGATATGAAATACTAAAATACTTTAGAAAGAATAATATCCTAGTTAATAAACAACTTAAGGTGATACAACATCCAATGAGCATTTACCCCCATAACTCCTGCCTACTAAAGTGAACATAAAAATAATAATAATTATGGGTTTTAGAGTCAGAAAAAACTTGGATTGAATTCTAGCTTTCCCATTTAGAAGTTAGGTGGCCTTTGACAAATTCCATCATACTTAGAGCTTGAATCATCATTTTTAAAGTAAGGAGAATTGTTGAAAGCAATAAATAAAGTCAATCACATAAAGTGACAGGTTCACAGAATGTCCTTATAAATATATAAGTATCTTTCCTTTTTCAGTGTGGAAAAATTTAGTCTTTCACATGCGTTCAGTAGTAGCATTTTTATGGAAGATTTTATTTTCCAAAAATACTTGTAATCTGTTTCTATTCCACATGCTCTTGTAGAATCTTGTCACTTTCCTATTAAGAAGTAGAGTCTATGTCCCCTTCTCATGAACTTGGGCAGTCCTGTGTGACATGGCTCAATCAATAGAATATGATGAAAGTGATTCTTTATTCAAAACAGTCTTACAAGGAGAGATAGCTTCTGCCTAGTTTGCTCACCCTCTTAGAGTATGTATCCTTGTACCCTAACAAACACACAATGTTTTAGATGCCCTGATGGAGCTATGGTGGAAAGACTGCATAGAGAAATTACATAAACTTAGAAACAGCAAAAGAATCCAAGCTAGAAAAAGATATTCAGCAACCATTTTCTGACTTTCAGATAAAAACGTTCAAAACCCTAAATGTTCTCATTGTTATTAACAGTCTAAGTCAAAGCATATAATAACGATAAGAAATAAACAGCTTTTCTCACCTAATAATTTGAAAATTATCAATGAAATTGCTTTAAATAATAAACAATAGGCATAAGTGAAAACTTAGAGAATAAAACAAAAATCTTCAAATATAAAAGGAAAGAAATGCCCATAAGAGAAAAAAAGAATTTTGAAACAGAATTGTAAGCTTTCTATCCTTTAGTTCATATGTACCTTGCAGCTATTTTGTTAAGCTGTATTCACTATTGTTTTAGAAATGCAATGAAAAATATAAACTAACGTGATACACTGAGAGATAATATTTATGCAGGCAGAAGTAGGGAAAATACTGAATTACGAAAAAGTACCCATGTTGTTACATTATTAGAAGCTTAAAACACTAGAGCAGGTAATTTTTCTCCTCAAAAAAATTTGGTGGGAAATACATTAGAAGTTTATTACTCATGATGTCAGCACTTTTGCCTAAATTAATTTATATATCAAAATATGGCTTCTCTTCAAAATACAGGACTCCAAAATCAAGAAACCTAGATATTTTCAATAAAACAAATAAACAACAAGAACAACTATAATAAGGATGGACTGGGAGAAGTACTAAAAATTATAAATTTAGGAGTTAGGCTAGAGTTTAAATTATGGCTTCATTCACTGCCATCTGTGTAGCCTTGGGCAAGCTGCTTAACTTTTCTCAGACTTAATTTCCCACATAAAGGCAGTAAAATAATACCTTTACTCAACAGATTCTTGTTAAAAGTAAGTGGAAAACATATAAAGTTCTTAACATAGAACATATGTACATATTTGGAGCTCAATATTTTATTAGTTCCTTTCAGGCTATCTCTATAGACGCAGAGCTAGGCAAGAGTACTGGAGTGGGTTGCCATTTCCTTCTCCAGGGGGTCTTCCCAACCCAGGGATCAAACCTGGGTCTCCCACATTGTAGGCAGACGCTCTTACTATCTGAGCCACCAGGGAAATCCAGGAAAGACTAGGTATAACTTAAAGATGACTTTAAGGGGCTCCCCTGGTAGCTAAGCTGGTAAAGAATCCGCCTGCAATACAAGAGACTCCAGTTTGATTCCTGGATCAGGAATATCCCCTGAAGGAGGGTGTGGCAACCCAGTCCAGTATTCTTGCCTGGAAACTCCCCAAGGACAGAGAAGCCTGGGGACGGTCCAAGGGGTTGCAAAGAGTCAGACACAACTAACCACCGCACAGTGTGAAAAGATGACTTACTTTCACCAGAAACTTACACTGTGTCTAATTCACCAGTGAAACCATCTGATCCTGGCCCTTTTTCTCCTGTTGAGAATTTCTGATTACTAATTCAGTCTCCTTACTTGAAAAGTTCTGTTCAGATTTTCCATATTTCCACAAGATTCAGTAAGGTGTATGTTTCTGGGAACTTAGCCATGCCTTTTAGGTTATCCAATTTGCTGGCACAATAGTCTCTCATGCTCTTTTGTATTTTTATGGTATCGGTTGTCATGTCTCCTTTTTCACTTATGATTTTAATTATTTGAGTCTTCTCTCTTTATTTTTACCAAACACTTAAAGAAGAATTAAGGCAAATCCTTCTTAAAATCTTCCAAAAATTGAAGAGAAGGGAACACTCTCAGAATCATTCAACAAGTCCAGCACTATTCTGCTTGAAAAGCAGATAATTATACTACAAGGGAAAAAAAACCCTATAGTCCAATATGCCTGATCAGTATAGATGCAAAATTTTTCAGCAAAATACCAGCAAACAAAATTCAACAGCACACTAGAAGGATCACACACTATGATCAACTGAATCTTATGCAAGAATGGTTCAGCATATGCAATCAATAAATGTGGTATGTCACATTAATATAATGAAAGATGAAAATGATATGATCATCTCAACAGATGCAGAAAAGCATTTGGTAAAATTCACACCCTACCATAATACAAACACCCAAGGAATGGGGTATGGAAAGAATATACCTCAACATAATAAAGCTCATGTATGACAAATCCACAGTTAACATCATACTGAATGGTAAAAGGTTGAAAGCATTTCCTCAAAGATCAGGAGTAAGATAAGGGTGCCCACTCTCCCCAGTCCTCTTCAACATAGTCCTGGAAGTCCTCACCAGATCAATTAGACAAGAGAAATGTTTAAAAGGCATCTAAGTTGAAAAAGAAGCAAAATTTTCCTTCTTTGCAGAGGATATGATCTTATATAGAGGAAATTCTAAAGATTTCATCAAAAACTATTAGAACTAATAAGCAAATTCAGTTAAGTTATAGGACATAAAATCAGCATACAGAAACCAGTTGTATTTCTACACACTAACAACAAATACCTGAAAAAGAAACACAGTAAACAATTCTGGACATTTATCCAAAGAAAATGCAAACATTAACTTGAAAAGATACATGCATACTCCATTCACTGCAGCACAATTTAGCTAAGACATGAAAATAACCTAAGTTTTCACTGACAAATCAACACATAAAGAAAATATAGTTTATACAGAAAATAGAATATTACTCAGTCATAAAAAGAATGAAATCTTTACATTTGCAACAACCAAGATGGACAATGAGAGTATTGTACTAAGTGAAATGAGTCAGACAAAAAGACAAAAACCATATTATCTGCATTACAAGTGGAAATCTAAAAACAATAACAACAATAACAACCAAGCTCACAGATACAGAGAACAGTTTGGTGGCAGCCAAAAGTAGAGGTTAGGGGGAAGGTGAGACGGGCGAAGGGAGTCAAAAGGTGTAAGCTTCCAGTTATAAAATAAAAAAGTCTAGGGGATATAATGCACAGCATAACAGCTATAGTTACTAATACCGTATTGTACAGTGGAACACTGTTAAGAAAATAAATCTTAAAAGTTCTCATCACAAGAAAATATTTTTGTAACTATGTATGGTGATGGATATTAACTAGACTTATTGAGGTGATCACTTTGCAATATACACAAAAATCCAATTATTATGCTATATACCTAAAACTAATATAATGCTATATGTTAATTATAATAC
>SJYQ01004517.1:99469-117044 GCA_006410935.1 Redunca redunca
TAAGTTTTTCTTTTTTGGAAAGACTATATCTAGTGAAGAACTGGGACATAAAACTGTGTAGAATTTGAAGACATATATGATATATACAAACCTTAAAAATAATGCTGTTAATAGATGAAAACTATTAATGTCAGAGCATTGAATTATTTGCATATATTCATTTTTCTTTATCCAGAAGCAGTAGACTTAATCAAAAGTTATTAATATTTACTCCTCTAACAGGGACAGCAAATACTTTAGTATTAGCTAAAAGGTCTTAAAATTATCAGAGTTAAGGGCAGGGGCAGCACATGAAAGTACAAAGCAATTAGTTCAAGTTTCAGTTTGTTGGAGAAATAAATATCTACTAGGAAAAGATCACTGAAATTCACCAGCTCATCACTAATTTTTTTAACAGGTCCAAGATGATTTGGGGGTCCAGTCGACATTGGAGAAACATCTGCTGTGAAAGGCCATGGTTAAAGTCAGAACCCTTATGATGTCTGTGGCAGACGAGCTGAAGACTGATAAATCTGTGCCCATTCAATATTGCAGGTAAACAACGCCAGGCTCATCACCCATTCACATTTCTTCATTGGCAATTACAAGACAGAAACACAGAAAGGAGTGCTCTAACCTCCAACAGAACTTTAGTTTAGACTGAAAGATGAAAGAAGTTTGTTAAAACTGTGAAGAGACCTACACAAAATATAACTGTCTAAATATGAGACTCAGGAGCCAGGTCTAGAAAATATCAGAAAGGAGAGTCAAGTCACCATCATTGGTGAGGCTCCTCCAACATGTGGGGCACTGGATTGTAGGTCTATGCTTATCTTTTCATTTGATGCTTTTTAAAGGTTCACTTACTCGTGGATCAGGGAGGTGAAAGGGTATTTTTGTTTGCTTATTTATTTTATTGCATAGACATGTTAAGTTGGTAAATAAAGGATATTCAATTTTTATTTTGTTTATTTTGCTTTGATGTTATGTTTCTACTCACTAGTGACTCTTTTGTCTAGCTAACTCATTAGTTTCATAGTGTATTCCTTTGCCTTTCTGGGAATTTCTAGTATTCTATGGTGTCACCTACTGATAATGCTAAGTTTCCTAATATTTAAAAGTTATACTGCTTATGCCATTACTATGTCTTACTGCATTAATTGAAATTATCAAAGCAATGATGACTAACAGTAGAAGTGGTCAGTTTAATTTTTTCTGATTTTACTGCTAAGGGTCTAAAACTTTTACAGCTAACTCTACTGTTTGCTGTTGGGTTAAATAACTGGTCTTCATCACAGTGAAAAAGTCTCCTTTAATACTATTTTATATCACATTTAAAAAAATCAAGAATGGTCCCTTTTTAACTTTTTAAATGTACTTGAGTGTGTAGTTGTTTCACCTTTCTTATTCTTATTACTGTGTTTTTTGTTTTCTTAATGATTGGCTAGTACCTTTATATTTTAAGTATTTTCCAAAATATTTACCAGTTTTACTATTGTTTATATTTATGATATGTTACTAGTTGTTCACTTTGTTTCATTTATTTCCTCGTATTGATTTCACCTTACACTGATATTTACTAATTTTTCTCATACTTCATTTTTATTCATTTTTATTTCTTTTCCTTTTTGGTTTAAGTTTGGCTTTATTTTCAATTTTTATTTTTAAGAGTAAAAGCATTTGTGTTTACAATTTTCTCTGAGAGCAGCTTTAGCTATACCATAAGTTCCTACATAAAGTGTTATCCTTTAAGATTTCTGGGTAATCTATAATTTCAGATTTGTTTCTCTTTCATTTTTATATATAATGGCTATTTTTTAAAGTGCTATTTCATTTTCCAATAATTAATGCACTTTGTATATTTCTTTGTTTGGGGCTTTGTATTATTTTGTTTTATTTGTTACACTATTTTCCTTTGGCCTTGAAATCAAATTGATCAGACAGTAATATTGCTTATAGTTCGCTTGCTTGCACTTTTGTTAGGGAGGTAATACTATGTCATTTTTTTTTTAGATAAGTTTATTTGTAAGCAATGTATAGATGAATTTTATTTTCTAGACAAATCTTAGAGCTTATCCTTCTTTCCATAGGGTACTAACTCAACCCACTCACATTAATTTTGACAACATACATGATGCCTTTATCTTTTTTCATATTTTTTGTATTTGTTTTTTTTATCCTTTCTTTTTTCCGCTTCCTTGCTTTTGTTAGATTCTTCTTAAGTATTCCTTTTGTTTTCAATTATAGTCCAGGAACTGTACCATACATCCCAGTTAAATATAAACGATCTTTATTCTTTTAGTCATCATATTAAACCTGTGGTCACAAAGAAATAAAATAGTAGTCACACTTTTCTACCAACTGAATACTATTCCTCCATTTCCTTCACCACCCAACTCTTATTTCACTAAAATAATTTAGAATTGGTGTCTCTCTTTATTTTTTTTATTTTAATTGGAGACTAATTACTTTACAATATTGTATTGGTTTTGCCATACATCAACATGAATCCACCACGGGTGTACACGTGTTCCCCATCCTGAACTCCCCTCCCACTTCCCTCCCTGTACCATCCGTCTGGGTCATTCCAGTGCACAAGCCCCAAGCATCCTGTATCCTGTATCGAACCTGGACTGGCGATTCATTTCATACATGATATTATACATGTTTCAGTGCCATTCTCCCAAATCATCTCACCCTCTCCCTCTCCCACAGAGTCCAAAAGACTGTTCTATACATCTGTGTCTCTTTTGCTGTCTCACGTACAGGGTCATCATTACCATCTTTCTAAATTCCATATATATGCATTAGTATACTGTATTGGTGTTTTTCTTTCTGGCTTACTTCACTCTGTATAATCGGCTCCAGTTTCATCTACCTCATTAGAACTGATTCAAATGTATTCTTTTTAATGGCTGAGTAATACTCCATTGTGTATATGTACCACAGCTTTCTTATCCATTCATCTGCTGATGGACATCTAGGTTGCTTCCATGTCCTGGCTATTATAAACAGTGCTGCGATGAACATTGGGGTACATGTGTCTCTTTCTATTCTGGTTTCCTCGGTGTGTATGCCCAGCAGTGGGATTGCTGGGTCATAAGGCAATTCTATTTGCAATTTTTTAAGGAATCTCCACACTGTTCTCCATAGTGGCTGTACTAGTTTGCATTCCCACCAACAGTGTAGGAGGGTTCCCTTTTCTCCACACCCTCTCCAGCATTTATTGCTTGTGGACTTTTGGATCATAGCCATTCTGACTGGCATGAAATGGTACCTCATTGTGGTTTTGATTTGCATTTCTCTAATAATGAATGATGTGAGCATCTTTTCATGTGTTTGTTAGCCATCTGTATGTCTTCTTTGGAGAAATGTCTATTTAGTTCTTTGGCCCATTTTTTGATTGGGTTATTTTTCTGGAATTGAGCTGCATAAGTTGCTTGTATATTTTTGAGATTAGTTGTTTGTCAGTTGCTTCATTTGCTATTATTTTCTCCCATTCCGAAGGCTGTCTTTTCACCTTGCTTATAGTTTCCTTTGTTGTGCAGAAGCTTTTAATTTTAATTAGGTGTCTCTCTTTATATTTTGACTTCCAAGAAATATTTGAAGCAAACTTTCTTGAAACTATACATATTTCTGAAAATAAAATGTGATTAGAGCAATTCCTATTGTTTTAGAAAATGGTCTCAAGTTTATCAATGTTGAAATAGAGCCTAACTTCCTTCCCAGTGTTCATTCATTATTTTTCCAACAGTAATAATGCAGGAGAGTACACAGAAGAATCTTCCAGACGATTTCCTTTCAAACTTTTCAGTTCATCATTCATTCTCACCCAAAATTTTGTTTGTTTCCCTGCCATGTTTTATGCAGTTTGTTGAGTGTTTTCCTTAACTATGTAGAGAGAAGCATTATACATAATTTTCACAAAACCAACATTGTATCTTTCAAATAATGAATTCTAAAAAAAGAAAACCACTTGAAATCTCTTATTTGAAAGATAAATATTTGCCAAATAAGAATGTAATCTTAAAGCAACTCTCAATGATTGTCTGCTTGATGCTCAGGTTATATATTATTTCATTAGAGTATTACAATCTTTCTACTTTGTTCTTCATTAAATAACTAAAAGCAAGACTATTCAAAACTTCAAACATGTTTTATCTAAGAGGCATGAAATTATAATACTCATTTCATCAGAGGCACTATTATTAGCTATCCATTTAAGTGATTAAAAGAAATTATACTCCACCATTTCTAATTTTGGGCTTCCCTTGTGGCTCAGCTGGTAAAGAATCTGCCTGCAGTGTGGGAGACCTGGGTTCAATCCCTGGGTTGGGAATATCCCCTGGAGAAGGGAAGGCTACCCACTCCAGTATTCTAGCCTGGAGACTTCCATGGGGTATAGTCCATGGGGTCGCAAAGAGTCAAACATGACTGAGTGACTTTCACTGTATTTCTAATTTTGACCACCTACATGGATGTGTGTTTAAAAAATAAGTTTAGAGAAAGCAAAGATAAAAGAAAAAACTGGATGAAGACCACACAGTGAAACAGTCAGAAGGAGGCAACCCCTGCTTACTTTTAATTCAGAGAGTGATGGGTGATAGAGATGCCTCAACAGCCCACTAAGGATCAGTTTCCTCACAAGGCTATCTCTAATGCCTTAAGAGCATCTGGCATCACACGCCCTATCGAATATGCTAATAACCGAGAAAAGAAAGCTTTCTGAATTTCACACCTTGCATGCCAAATGGAAAGCAAATCATGCTTGATCTTGCAAAATGCAAAAGCAATAAAAACAATACTATTTATGTGTGTTTCAGTGTATAAATCTCCCAACAGATAAACACTAACTGGGTTGTGAAGAAAATTATAAAATAAACAATTGAGGTTATCGATTTCATTACTGCAAAGAAATCCAGGTCTGTTAAATTTTAGTATTTTCGATGGAGAGAGGCAAATTTCTCATTAAAAAATTTCACTTGAAGACTCTGATTAAACTACAGAGAATATCCCTTGAAAACCATCCTTAGTCAGAGACATCCCCCTGGAAATACAAGCTGGTATGTGCTCCTTATTATGTTTCAAACAGTATATCCTAGAAAAAAACTTCATATAAGCATTGGGGAAAAGTTAAAGTGTAGAAAATAATTTTATAAAACTGAGATCACCTCTTTGCCAATTGAAAACATCACTGCTTGATTTTGTGGTTCGGTGGTGGTTTACTTGCTAAGGTGTGTCCTACTCTTTTGACCCCATGAACTGTAGCCCACCAGTCTCCTCTGTCTATGGGATTTTCCAGGCAAGAATACTGGACTGGGTTGCCATTTCCTTCTCCAGGGGATCTTTCTGACCCAGGGATTAAACCTGTATCTCCTGATTCTCCTGCACTGCAGGTGGATTCTTTACCACTGAGCCACCAGGGAAGCCTGATTTTTGTTGTTACAGTCCTCAAATCCTGTGGCAACTGGAGACTCAGCCTTTTAGGGAGTCATAGTAGAGTAAGAAAGTCCTCCAGTGAACTCCACACAGACTCATAACTGTTTGACCTTGGAAGAATCATTTAATCACTCCTA
Source organism: Redunca redunca (assembly GCA_006410935.1). Classification (NCBI taxonomy): domain Eukaryota; kingdom Metazoa; phylum Chordata; class Mammalia; order Artiodactyla; family Bovidae; genus Redunca; species Redunca redunca. The sequence goes on from SJYQ01004517.1 coordinate 105,025, forward strand.
AATGTCTAAGGGAAAACCATTTGAAATATTTTACTTAAAGGATGAATATATGGCAAATAAGAATGAAAGGGTAAGAGCAATACTTAATGAGTATTTGAAGTTTAGATGATGTATTATTTGACTGGAATGTAAGAATCTTTCAATTTCTTTCTTTATCAGTAGATAAGTGAAAGATTTTTTTTAAATCAAACATATTTTACCGTGGTAAGAAACTTTAATTCTCATTTTATCAGAGGTTTTACTCTTCACAAAATTTAGTTTAATTGAGGTGAAGGACTTTGGAGGTTTATTGTTTCCATCTCTAGGCACAGGAGAAAGCCCTTGGGTCCAGCTAATATTGTCCTGAAGAGTAGCAGATGTCCTCAGTTTCAGGCACAGAACTGAAGATGCAGAAGCAAATTACTCTGAGTTTTCAGTTCCCAAGGTAAACAGTATGAAGCATGATACTAAATAATCTGATGGTAAATTGGTAAATGAGAAAGGTAAGCCAAGATGAAATACTTAGAGTATTTTAAATAAAGAAGTCAAGGTAGGAAGAGATATTTTGAAAGCAGAAAGAAGGTAAGGGCTGGCAGAATTCCTAAGGAGTTCATTCTGAAGAAGGGAGAATGGCTCTACATGACGGTCTCGGAGACTGGTCCTGAAAACGGAGTGGGGCAATGTCCAGGGAGAAGTTAAAATTGCAACAGGAATATGTTCTTGCCTTTTCCAAGCCTCCTTGTAATCTACATCTTGTGACTCCTCTTTCCTGAGGCTTTAATTTCACAGCTACCTTATGGTCAAGTTCCTGCCTTCTACTTCCCAATTAAAGAAGAAATACCCCTTGCAGTAACCTTAATAAGAACTTATCTCCAATTATCCATTTATTTCCCTGTGCTATCCATGTTTGTTTGTTTGTTTTTTTATCACTGGAATTCTACATATATTAGGGCATCTGTATTTACTTTAAAGTAAACTTCTAGGCCTCAAGCCAAAAAAATTTCAGTTTCAATGAGACAGCCACTAGATAAATAAAAACAAGTCTCTCTATCGATATGGTATTTTCCTTTCTGTCTTTCACAAAATACAGAAGCTGCTTTAGGGACATGTCTGCCTCTTCCTCTAATCCTGGCCCTGTGGTTTTGTTTGATGGTTTAGCTAATAGCAGTCAGCCAGGTAATCTTTTGCCCTACCTGTTTAGAATACTTGGCTAACCTCAGAGATAAATGGATTTCCTTAGATCTGGTTAGAATCTTACAAATATTTTAGAATTGCAAGTGGAAGGTGTTGATGGGAAGCCAAACACTGCTGCTAATGGAGTATAATTGCTTTATAATGTTGAGTTCTGTACAAGAAAGTGAATACGCTATATATATTCATATATCCCCTCCCTCTTGAGCCTCCCTTCTCCATCCCTCCACCCCACCTCTCAGGTCATCACAGAACTCCAAGCTGAGCTCCTTCTACAAATTTCTTGAAAAGTGTTAGTCACTCAGTCATGTCCAGCTCTGTGACCCCATGGAATGCAGCCCGCCAGGCTCCTCTGCCCATGGAATTCTCCTGGCAAGAATACTGGAATGGGTTGCCATTCCCTTTTCCAGGCGTCTTTCCAACCCAGTGATTGAACTCAGGTCTCCTGCATTGCAGGCAGATTCTTTACTGTCTTATCCACTAAAGAAGCCTCCTACAGCTCTGTTAAATAGCACTATTTCTTTACAGACAACACCAACCAACCAGCTCACTCAAACATTATCTGTGTAAATTGACCCTAAAAATTGATCAGGATCTGCAAACCCCAAAATGGTCATTATCACAAAAATTTTTTAATTGGGCTTGATGAGGCAGCTGTCAACTCAATAGCTTTGATTAAGCTAACAGTGTTGTCTTGAATTTTGCTAAGCTATCCACCTTTCATGCATATTTGGCTTCCAAATGTGTAGAACATCTTAAAGTAAATTTCTTTACTCGAGCTTTTTAAGTCTTTTTGAGAATAAAGAAGGTTTTGAAATAAAAAGTTGATGATTAGAACACTGGTTTAAATATTATCTCTGTCATTTTCTAGTTATTTGATATTTGCCTTTTTCTGTATGATTTACTGCACTTAATATGACAATCTCCAGGTCCATCCAGTGTTTCTATAAATGGCATTATTTCTTTCTTTTATTATGGCTGAGTAATATTTCACTGCACATACATGTATCTTATATATACATATATGTGTATGTATATATATATATCTCCATTCATCTGTTTATGGACATTGATCTGATGGACATTTAGCTTGTTTCCATGTCTTGGCTGCTGTAAACAGAGCCAGTGTGAACACTGGGGTATGTGCATTTTTTTGAATTAAGAGTTTTGTCCAGATATATGCCCAGGAGTGGGATTGCAGGAGCATACAGCAACTCTAGTTTTAGTTTTTTAAGGACCCTTCATACTGTTCTCCATAGTAGCTGCCCCGATTTACACTGTGCGAACACTGTACAAAGGGTTCCTTTTTCTTCACACCCTATGCAACATTTATTGTTTGTAGACTTTTCAGTGATATCAATTCTGACTAGCATGAGGTGTTATTTCATTGTAGTTTCAATCTGCATTTCTGTAATACTTAGCAATATTGAACATCTTTTTATGTGCCTATTGGCTGTATGTATGCTTTCTTTGGAGAAATGTCTATTTAGATCTTCTGCCCATTTTTTGATTTTTTGCTTATTTTGTTTCATTTGCTATTAAGCTGTATGAGCTGTCTGTATATTTTGAAAATTAATTCCTTGTTGGTGGCATCATTTGAAAATATTTTCTCCCAATCTATTGGTTGTCTTTTCATTTTATTTATGATTCTCTTTACTGTGAAAGGATTTATGTGTGACTCAGTCCCATTTAGGAGAAGGCAATGGCACCCCACTCCAGTACTCTTGCCTGGAAAAGCCCATGGACGGAGGAGCATGGTGGGCTGCAATCCATGGGTTCGCTAAGGGTAGGACACGACTGAGCGACTTCACTTTCACTTTTCACTTTCATGATTGGAGAAGGAAATGGCAACCCACTCCAGTGGTCTTGCCTGGAGAATCCCAGGGACAGGGGAGCCTGGTGGGCTGCCGTCTATAGGGTCACACAGAGTCAGACACGACTGAAGTGACTTAGCAGCAGCAGTCCCATTTGCTTAATTTTATTTCCATTACTCATGTATGGATGTGAGAGTTGGACTGTGAAGAAGGCTGAATGCCGAAGAATTGATGCTTTTGAACTGTGGTGTTGGAGAAGACTCTTGAGAGTCCCTTGGACTGCAAGGAGATCCAACCAGTCCATTCTGAAGGAGATCAACCCTGGGATGCTAAAGCTGAAACTCCAGTACTTTGGCCACCTCATGAGAAGAGTTGACTCATTGGAAAAGACTCTGATGCTGGGAGGGATTGGGGGCAGGAGGAGAAGGGGACGACCGAGGATGAGATGGCTGGATGGCATCACTGACTCGATGGACGCAAATCTGAGTGAACTCTGGGAGTTGGTGATGGACAGGGAGGCCTGGAGTGCTGGGATTCATGGGGTCGCAAAGAGTTGGACATGACTGAGTGACTGAACTGAACTGAACTGAGGAGATAGAGCCAAAAAAAATATATATATATATTGCTACAATTTATGTCAGTGAGTGTTCTACCCTTTTTCTCTCTGGTAGTTTTGTGGTCTCACCTTTATATCTTAATCCATTTTGAGTTTATTTTTGTATATGGTATAAGAGAATGTTCTAATTTCATTCATTTACATGCAGTTTTTCACAGCACCAGTTATTAAAGAGAGTGAGTATCTTTTTTCCCACTGTATATTCTTGCCTTTGTCATAGATTAACTGACCGTAAGTGTGTGTGTTTATTCCTTGGCTTTCTATTCTGTTCCTTTGATCTAAATGTCAGCTTTTGGGCCAGCATCGTACTGTTTGATGACTGTAGTTTTGTAGTATAGTCTGTAGTCAGGGAACATGACTCTTCTAGCTCCATTCTCCTTTCTCAAGATTGTTTTTGCCATTTGGGGTCTTTTGTCTTTCCACGCAAAAGGAAAAGTTTGAAACTTTTCCTTCTAGGTCTGTGAAAAACGTCATTGGTAATTTGATAGCAACTGCACTTAACTCTATGGATTGCCTTGGGTAGTATGGTCACTTTAACAACATTGATTCTTTCCATCCAAGAACACAGTCTACCTTTCCATCTGTTTGTGTCATCTTCAAAACCTTAGGTAAGTTTATTCCTAGTTATTTTATTCTTTTTGACATGATGGTACATGGGATTGTTACCTTAATTTTTCTTTCTGCTATTTTATTTTTAACACTTGGTTTCTTAATAAATGAAAGACTGAAGGCAGAGTGGTTCATGCCTGCCAGCTCATCTGGAAGTGTTTAGCAGCCCTTTACAACTAGGATAAATGATTTCTGTTCCTATCAACCAAACTACCTGAGCATAGTTTTAGCATGCATCCACATGCCATCAGTACCTGGTCTTTGCTGTCCTAAATTCATTGGATAAGGAATTATACAACCCAAAATATCACTTTGCTAGGTCTCTAGAATTCTGGTATGGTAGAAAGTGAATAGGCTTTGTAGTTAGGCAAATCTGAATTCGAGTACTGACCACCAGCAAAAGTTTTACCTTCTGACAGTCGGTTTCCTTTTCTATAAATTGGGGGTTAACATGCTTAGCTCAAACTTTTGTAGGTATTAATTAAGGGTCTGATGCTTGACTTAAAGTTAATGGTGTGAACCTCATCAGTTCTTTGTCATTGCTTCAGAAAAAGATTCATCTGTATGGACATGATATCAGGAGAATACAATGATAGCACAATTTTGTGAGCACTGGGTCTTCTTATTACAAATACTGTTTGAACAATGCATCCAGGAAAAACTAATCTGGGTGGTATCTTAAAATGTAAACCCACCCTTTAGAGATAAAATTAAAATGTGTTATTTTGGGCATTTATTAATTCCTGATTAAAGCAGCTTGGAAAAATAACTTTAACCCAGTTAAAATATATGAGAAATTAAAATTAACCTAAATTTACTGGTGAGGGAAAGGAGTTTCTAAAATAAGTAAAGACATATTAACCTTGTTCATTAATATAGACTGTATATTTCTGTCTGAATACATAATAGATCTGAAAATGTCAAAAAAATAATATGGGTCAAGTCTGGGTATATGGTATTTTAGATATAATCTGGTTAATGAGTTAAACCTGGTCCTCAGTCAACAAACATACATGAAACAAAATTGCTAGGCTCCAAATTAAATCCCTCCAAAGAGGAATCTGGATTCCTTACTTGTCAATGAAAAATCATGTCAAAGCAGGTAAGTATTTTCTGTGTAAATTCTGCATGTTATGACAAAGACAAATCAAGGACAAGAATGCTCAAGGGATATGATGATTTCAGACTTCATGATTCATTTCATACTTAGCCTAGGAAACTGGGATAACTATCAGCCACATCCTTCAGAAGAGTAAAAGATTCCTTTTTCATGCAAAAGGGAAAATTGTTATCTACTGATCCTTCAGAGAGCTAGAGAAATAATGGATATTGTCTTTTTGAAGATCCTTGAGATATGTGAAATCACTTTTATGTGAAATCACCAAATCACAATTTTTGTTATAGAAGAAACACAACCACATTTTAACAGAAAGATAGTATATTTATTATAAATAGTAGTTACTGCTTTTTTTTCTGAATTATGTACATGCATTCATTCAGATAATTTCATTTAAGCCTCATAATAACCTCATGAGAGAAGTATTGTGAGATTACATACACAGATGAGGTAACTGAGGTACTGAGATGTTAAAGTAGAAGGAAGTATCAGTGTTCATATCCACCTGTGTCTTTTTCTGTATCACATTCCTGATTGTACTACATATCATCTAGAGCCACTATATCCCCCTTAATAAGAACCCAACAAATTATTGCTTGGGAACACTGTTACTTTTAAGTGTTGTTTTAGTTAATTTAAAATACTTTTTTAATACTTAAAAAGGAAGGCGTCAGTGAGGTAAAAAATTTATAGAAAACAGCTAGCAAAAGAACTATGTTAAAAGTTTCCATGAAGTAGATGTTCAGTTCAGACAGTTCAGTTTAGGCACTCAGTCGTGTCCGACTCTTTGTGACCCCATGAATCACAGCACGCCAGGCCTTCCTGTCCATCACCAACTCCTTGAGTTCACTCAGACTCACGTCCATCGAGTCAGTGATGCCATCCACCCATCTCATCCTCGGTCGTCCCCTTCTCCCCTTTCCCCCAATCCCTCCCAGCACCAGAGTCTCTTCCAATGAGTCAGCTCTTCGCATGAGGTGGCCAAAGTATTGGAGCTTCAGCTTTAGCATCATTCCTTCCAAAGAAATCCCAGGGTTGATCTCCTTTAGAATGGACTGGTTGGATCTCCTTGCAGTCCAAGGGACTCTCAAGAGTCTTCTCCAACACCACAGTTCAAAGGCATCAATTCTTCAGCGCTCAGCCTTCTTCACAGTCCAACTCTCACATCCATACATGACCACAGGAAAAACCATAGCCTTGACTAGACGGACCTTAGTCGGCAAAGTAATGTCTCTGCTTTNCAATTTATTGTGATCCACACAGTCAAAGGCTTTGGCATTGTCAATAAAGCAGAAATGTATGTTTTTCTGGAATGCTCTTGCTTTTTCCATGACCCAGCGGATGTTGGCCATTTGATCTCTGGTTCCTCTGCCTTTTCTAAAACCAGCTTGAACATCAGGGAGTTCACAGTTCATGTATTGCTGAAGCCTGGCTTGGAGAATTTCGAGCATTACTTTACTAGTATGTGAGATGAGTGCAATTGTGCAGTAGTTTGAACATTCTTTGGATTGCCTTTCTTTGCAATTAGAATGAAAACTGAGCTTTTCCAGTCCTGTGGCCACTGCTGAGTTTTCCAAATTTGCTGGCATATTGAGTGCAGCACTTTCACAGCATCATCTTTCAGGATTTGAAACAGCTCAACTGGAATTCCATCACCTCCACTAGATTTGTTCATAGTGATGCTTTCTAAGGCCCACTTGACTTCACATTCCAAGATGTCTGGCTCTAGATTAGTGATCACATCATCATGATTATCTGGGTTGTGAAGATCTTTTTTGTATAGTTCTTCCATGTACTACTCTGTAAGTTTCAGGTTGAATGAAGGTTGCGGAACTTAGTTGGACAAAGTCCAATTAAATTAGACATTTGCCATATGGTTAGAAAACCAAAGTAGTATCCAGTGTGTCCTTTAGTTTAAAACACAAGAACTTTCCAATGATACAAAAAAATAGCATTTACTTTGCGCAGTGCCCCCTGAAACATCTGGGAATTGTGTGGAATTTGATAATTAATACTTGTTAATTCCATAATATCACTGTAAAAATAAGGCTAGATATATATTTATATAATTCTTTTCTCTCTTTTGTAACCTTTTGCCCTCTTTTAAAAATCACTTGTAGAATGATTTTAAATTAAGTAATCATTTCACGTTCTTCTAATAGTTCTATATTGCTTGCCCCCAAATATTGGAATTTTTGCTCTCTCCTTGCTTGCTGTCAAGTTTAGGTTTATTCACAGCAAGAGGTCTCAGCATGGGGGTTTTTCTCCTAGTAATTCTTTCTCTATCAGGCTTCAGAGGCATTTATGAAACACAGTCAAAGACCTCTCTTCATTTCTAAACAAGTTCCACTCAAATGCCAAGATTCCCTCAATTTGGGGAAAGTCTGCCATTTCCCAGAATTAACCTGAAATACCTTACCTCTAATTCAGGCAATTAATCAGCACCAACCAAATAATGAAATAGTTCTTTACTCATCATATCTAAATACAAAGCAATGTAGCACTGTTATCATGAACAAGATCTTGGGCTTTAATTCTTTCTCCACCATTTCTTAACAGTATAAACTTCTATAGGTCGTTTGGCATTTCCGAGCCTGTTTTCCTCATCTATATGGATATTGATAGCACCTACTTCATGGAGTTATTATGAAGATTAAATAACATATTGTATATAATAGCGCTCCAAGCATGAAATCTGCAACACAGTAAGTACTCAATTAGTGTTAACCATAGTGGTGATGATGATGTTTAAATTAGCATAAGAAACAGATGTTACATGGAAGAATGCTGGAAAATGGAAAAAATGCAACAATTTGGGTTTTCTTAATCACCTTAACTCATTTTATAAATATATTGCAAGTTCCCTGAGGGTATGTAACACTTCTTATTTGACCTTGAATCTCCAGTATTTATCACAATGGCTGGAAACTGGTAGTCATTCAGCAAAGGTTGGTTGAATGAATAAATTCTCATGCTGCTGCTGCTGCTAAGTCGCTTCAGTTGTGTCCAACTCTGCGCGACCCCACAGACTGCAACCCACTAGGCTCCCCCGTCCCTGGGATTCTCCAGGCAAGAACACTGAAGTGGGTTGCCATTTCCTTCTGCAATGCATCAACGTGAAAAGTGAAAGTGAAGTCGCTCAGTAAGTGTCCGACACTTCGTGACCCCATGGACTACAGCCTGCCAGGCTCCTCCATCCACGGGATTTTCCAGGCAAGAGTACTCATAGGTGTTGTCTAATTCACCTTGGCAGTACTTAGAAGTTCAAAGAACAAGAGCTATGCCTCTCTGAATTCCTTCTGGAAGATGATGAGATCATCCGAAGAAGGGGACAGGACAGGGGGAAAGCAGGTGAATCCAGTGTTCTAGAGCAAAATCCTGTTGTATATCCCCAATCCAATATATGCTCTATAGCACTTATTTTGAAATCTCATTCAATTTTCAGCTTCTGAGACAGCTCCACAGACCACTTACTTGGAAAAAATTATACATTCTAATTCTATGAGAGACTAATCCTCAAAAAATTACTGGGTAGAATTTTCCCTTTGGAATCTACTAAGGATGAAAAGAGTTGTTGAATTTTCCTAAAGATGTCAATATTAATACACTGTTTAACCACTTCCTGTATATATTCAAGTCAAAGTACAACAAAACAGTACAAACAGTAATACATCATTCAAACATAGCACAAATACCTATTTCATTGCCCACTACACCATGTAATATCATGCTATTCTCAGTGCAAGACAGAAGTACAAGTCACATCTCACTATGTGTGGTTCAAGCCACGATGTCTACTCATGGCTCAACGGTAACTCAGCAATGCAACGATCTTGCCAAAGGAACATTTCAGAGGGTGACCAGAGATTGGTGCTTTCTCTAGAGGAAACTCTCATAACTTGAGTAGCAACTGACACACAAGCTCACACAACACATTGCGCAGCTATTGCTCTGCCCTGTCAACTTTCAGAAACTTACTGTGTTATGCACACTATCAATCTCATAACTGGTACCCATTTAGAAACAAATTTACAGCCTGTCTCTCAGACAGTATAAAAGTACTAGTGCCGGAACTATTTTAAACACTTTAAATATGTTTGTTTCTCTAATCCTCATTTTTCAATCTCTATTTCATCTTTCCCTCCAGCATACAAACTCACTAAGAGGATTATATAAGATTCTAAGTACAGTGTCTGAAATTTAGTTAGGGCAATTAAGTAGGAAATACTATTATCCCTATTTCATAGATAAGGGAACTGAGAGAAAGAGATTTTTAAAATTTGCTCACAATTTCCCAGCTAGTAATAGGCAGATTGGCTTGGGTTTTTAACTATTATTATATTTCCTCTCGGCTGCATGGCATACATTTTTAGGAAGTATCTCTTTTTCACGGTAATTCAATGTCCCTAATTTTATTTTTATTTTCATTTTACCTAGAATTTTAAAATTATTTCTAATGTCCTGAGGGCTTCCCTTGTAGCTCAGTCGGTAAAGAATCTGCCTGCAATTCAGGAGACTCAGGTTTGATTCCTGGGTGGGAAGATCCCCTGGAGAAGGGAATGGCAACCCACTCCAGTATTCTTGCCTGGAGAATCCCATGGACAGAGGAGCCTGGCGGGCTACAGTCCATGGAATCACAAGAGTCGGACATGACTTAGCGACTAAACCACCACCACTAATGTCCTGAATATTGACTGGAAAGACTGATGCTGAAGCTGAAACTCCAATGATTTGGCCACCTGATGCGAAGAACTGACTCACTGGAAAAGACCCTGATGCTGGGAAAGATTGAAGGCAGGAGGCGAAGGGGACGACAGAGGATGAGATGGTTGGATGGTATCACCTTCTTTATGGACATGAGTTTGAGCAAGCTCCAGGAGTTGGTGATGGACAGGGAAGCCTGATACGTTGCAGTCCATGGGGTCACAAAGAGTCAGACATGACTGAGCAACTGAACTGAACTGAATTAATATGATCTTGTTAAAATTAAATATATCTTTATGCAGAACTTAAAGGGCTTAAATAGCTTTTATTTGTATAACAGTGGTATAGTAGCAGAGATATAAAATGTATAAACAGCTAGACTCCTTTGAGATGTGGAAACTGATTAGGTTTTCTTGCCACTGGTGAGAAAAAGATACTTACTATGCAAATAAGTGCCTCTTCACTGCTAGATTTTATATTTCCGAGTTTCTGCTCGGTCAGCCTATCTGATGCACTGTCACTAATGCAATACACTAAGCATAGCACCTTGACTCTCAGGCTTATTTCACTCTTCATAAAATACAGAAAAGGCATGTCAATTTCATGGAGATGTTGTGAGGATTACACAAGGCAAAAGAGATTTTTAAGCAGGAGAGTGACATAATCAGCTTTGCATTTTAAAAGAACACTCTGGGCCACCACAGAGGAACTGTATTTAGAGAATAATACAGGAAATAAAAAGTCAGATTCAGAGATAAGTGACCTCATTGAAAGATGAGGCTGATTTGCAATAGAGTAATGACAATTAAATTGGAGGGAAAATAACGGGTATGCAGTTGGACATTTATATATGGAATAACAACATTTAATGATTACATGGAGTTAGGAATAGAAAGAAGAAAAGACTCTGCAGTTGGACATTTATATATGGAATCAACAACATTTAATGATTACATGGAGTTAGGAATAGAAAGAAGAAAAGACTCTAAGTTTCTGATATCAGCAACAGAGTACATCAAGGTACCAGTTACTATCCCTGGGATAACTGAAGGAAGAACAAACCTCACTGGCAAAGAATCAGATTAAAAATTCAGTTGGAAGTATGTTGAGTTTGAGACTATAAGGTGTGATATCAAGTACATCACTGGATAAATGGGTTTGAAGCTCAAAAAATGTATATATCTATAGCTAGATATACTTGTTTGGTACATTAGTAATATTTCAGGCCATGAAAATAAATGAGATTTCCTAGAGAAGACATAGCTTGAAAAGAGAAAATAGGACCTAGCCCTGGGAACTTCAAACTTGTTGTTTTACAAGTTTCTAATAGGTATTCAAAACTCACTTTGCACTAGGCATTATATTAAATGTGTAACAAAGGTTATCTGAATCACAACAATCTAATTTTAGTAGAAACTAAAACTTTAAATGGGTTAGGTGGTCTACTTAAGGTCATGCAGCTGGTAACTGAAAAAGCAGGGCTTTGCTCTCTGAAAAATGACTTAGTCTAATACTAGAGGAACTGCCAAGACATCAAATAAAGTATATGAAACTCAAAGAAGAGTAGTTGGTACATGTTGGGTACTTGTAAGTTATACTTGCTGTTACTAATTTTTTAATATGGTAGGAAGTAAGCAAAAATGAATTGATCATATTCATAAAAAATCTATCATGCACTGTATAATTACCTGCATATATGTAAATGTTTTATCATCCCAAATAGATTGTTAAAGATAGATTTAAAGTCAATTAGAAAGTATACAAAATTCAAATAATACTGTGGCATCTATTGAAGATATTTTAGAAAACAAAGAAGGAAAATAACCAATCAGATCTCAAAGCAAAATCACATTTTTTGCAACCGTTCTTAATATTTAGTACACTTTCTGTTTTCTATAAATAGAGCTTTTCTGAAAAACAACTGGAACCATATAAAACATATAATTTTATATTTTTCTTTTTAAAAATTGACATTACATGATGTCTTTTT
>SJYQ01004517.1:120649-169976 GCA_006410935.1 Redunca redunca
AATTCTCATTAATTAATTATTCATGAGTGGTCACGCTGGACACAATCACAACTCTAATACAACCATCACTAGACTATATTTTATAGAAGCCCAGTTTATTGGAAATATAATAACATGATTCAAATGCTTCTCTAGGAACCAGGAATTTGATGGCAAGGTAAATGGTATAACCCATAAGAAAAGCAATTTCTTAATATTTTCCAAGGAACCAAAAAATCCATAATTCAGAAATCTGCTTTCTCAGATCTCTCTAAAAACAGAATCTAAAACCCATAGACTACCATTGTCAACTTAAAGAAAATGCACAACGCGAGAATTGCAAGTTTTATTTGGGACAAAATGAGGATGGCAGCCTGGGAGACAGCACCTCAGATAGCTATCTGGGCTCTGCCCTCCACCCTGAACTCTTAACAGCAGGTATTGAAGGTCAGCAGCTAGAGCAGTACATTATTTAATCCTTGCAGAAGTAGATGGTGAGTGCATATTTGTAATTGACACTATTTTCATGAAGATGTTTATAACAGTTTTATTATTTTAACAGTTAAAGCTTAACCAAATGGAAGATGACTTCTTTCCCACATAGTATTTTCTTCCTCTGTTCAGATCCTAGTTGATATAAGTCCTGGCCTTCCTCTGCCCATTAGTTCACCCCACCCTAAATGAGGAAGAAGAATGACTCACCTGTCAGTTTTGGCAAAAAGTAAACTAGGCATGTTTAGCCCATGCACACCCGTCTTCTTCCTAGGAGCAAGTGGGCCATGGGTACCCTCTCCAAGGGTACAATCTTCATCACTGTTGAGATCGGTTATTGTCCATGATTGGCTGTAACTGGGCAGAAGGTAGCATGAGGAAGGAGTCTGCATAACTGCAAGGTTTAGTGAGAGACCCAGCTGGCTCTTAGAGTAAGCTCCATGTTCCAACCTGGGCTTAATCAGTAATACAGGTAATATTTTGGCTCCATCTGCCACTCTTTTATTTCAATTACTCAAAGCCCAGGAAGAGAAGAGGAATCCCATTTATTGATGCCCTTCAAAGAGCAACAGATGGGAATATGCAAAAGTGGAAATAACTTTACTGTTACAGCAGTGAAATATAAGCAATGCTTACCTTCTACTTTCCTAATTTTCATTATTTTGTTATAGCATTATTTTCTTAAAAGGGGTTGCAGGAAAGCTAATGTGACAACAAAAAATCAAAATAATTTCTGTACTATATACATATCAGTTTAATCACTTATCACACCTGCTTGAAAATAATTAAGCTGAATTTCAAAAGTAAAACAACAAAATAAAAACACACAAAGTTTTAAACACACACTAAAAGTGCAAAAATATGTGTCTACTTTTAAAGTTCAAAATGTCTGAACTTAGGTGCTATGGATAGTCTCCGTTTTTCAAAAGGGAAGATGAAATGTGATAATTCTTTTTTAACAATTCCAGAAGGCAAAACTTTTTGGAAGAAAAGGACCACTTCTCTTAGAGATATCTGTTCTTCTCAGCAGGATTTTAAATATCATTATCGCTAGTTGGCAGAGAAAGGCTCCAATATGTCACTGGAAAATATGTCCCTACATGAAGCAAAGGATAGCAGAAGAAGTTCGGTCTCAAACCAGACCTGCAATTTGGCTTCCCTGAGGCTCAGGTCTGGTGGAAGAGCCAGCCTTCCATCCTAGAACTCATCTCCCACAGCTCCTCTGCTTTCTCCATCTCGTTAGCACCCATAACCCCTCTTTCTGTGTCTTGAAAGTTTGACAGCTTCAGTTCACAGGATCTCAAAGAGAATTTACAAAAGTGTAACCCAATCCCTTCTATGTTAAAAAAGAAACTATTTGCTGAGAGCTGTGTATTTGCCACAGGGAAGGGGCTTCGGGCAGAATCCGCTTAGCAGTATACTGACATCTCTCATAAAACACTCCTTTATGAAATAAGTCTCAGCAATTTTATTTTGCATTCTGATACAAGAAATACAATTAAATACATTTGAGCAGAGCAATGGAAGTATGAGAATAGGCTATAAACCTTTCAGATAGACAAGTGATTAGATTTTCTCGACTGGTGAAAAAAAAAATTATGAAAATATACCATACCCTGGCTTTTGAATTTTTATTTCACATATTTGCTCTTTTAATCTGGTAGGCCATCCCTAATATAATCCATCAAGGAAGGCATTTTTGACTGCAAGCATCAGCTTCATCATATATGAAATGGAGATAGTATTTCACAGTGAGGTTTAAACTAGGCAACTAAAGAAGGCTGGTACAGTGCATACCTAACAGAAAAGATCCTAAAGTTCCCATTATTATTTTACAATGTATAGGTGGCTTACTTTTGACCATCATATTAATATGAATGATTTCCATAAACTTCATATAACCTAAGTGCTACCCACTTGCATTTCAAATCACTTTAAATTCTTAACTCTTTTTTCTACTGTATCCTTAATATATGGAGAAAATATATGTGTAATTACCCACATGTCCTCTTCTTCTCTTGGAAACTCACAGTGTGTCTTAGCATATTAAATGCTCAGAGAGGCTCTGTAATAGAGAAATGTGCCTTTTTGTGTGTGGTTGTTTAAATTTTATAAGAAGATCTATTATAGTATCTCCTTGGTTACTTTTCCATAGAACACAGTAGAAAACAAGACACTAAAATATAGGAAGAGTTAAAGTTTAGTGGCAGAACTGTAGGTGATTTTTGTTTTCTGCTTTTGTCTTTTCATAATTTCCCCCTAAATATTAAATTTCCATAAATTTACAATCAGATAAATCATTATTTTAAAACAAGAGATACGCGGCACTAAGACTATATTTGCCAAGTGTTTGTTATCCTTATATCTCTGTCCCTGGATCTTAGTATCTTAGTTTCCTCATTGAGTATCTTGGGCTTTTCATCAGTACGATGGACATATAATTTTCATAATACTTCTCAGGGTAAACATCTTTAAAAGCCAGTACAATGAAATGCTAACAAACAGAAGCAGAGCATTTTGCTTTTAAGACTCCTTTAAAAATTTAAATCCAAGAGTCTATATACACAGCCATTATACTAAAGAATGATCAATTTGACTTTTCCAGGTTGAGGCTTTCTAATTCTGACTTCACAGCCCTTGGAGTGACAAGATTTAGCCTCTACGAATACTTGTGCTACTTCTCAGTTGTGTGATCTAGAATATAATGTATTGTGTAATCTCCCTGAGGATCTATTTTCTTATCTGCAAAATGGGAACAGGGTCACTCATGCCTTAGTGTTATTAACATAACAAAATGGGATAAGTCTCTGTGGAAATGCTTTGTAAGTGGAAGTACAAAATTCTGTATAGAAATTATTTTTTTTTAATCCTTTCCTTTTAATATCAGGCAGAAAAAACTAAATGAAAAACACAATGCCTCATGGTAACACCTGCATGTCTTAAGTATATGTCCTAAATACAGTCTTGCAAAAAAATCACCAGTAGGTGTTAGAAAGACATTTCTTCTCTAACTGAAAGATATCCTGACTATTAATAGGTGAAAATGTAGTTTCTACTAAGTGAGATATTTGCTCTTATCTCCACACACATCCCTACCCTTGTTGCCTTAGAGGTCACTCTCCACTTTCATTCATAGTCTGTAAAATGTGCAAAGGGTGCCTTGGTAATAGTCTACTAACTTATTTTACTAAAGACTGATGATAGTTTTCTCAGCTTCCAAAGTGTTTTCTCACTTCTCATTAAGCAATACCTTTTCCTGACTAATACATAATACAAAGCAATTTTTTGCTTTTCCAATATAAAAGCACCTATTGTCAAACTGTCAGACTAACAATGACTAGATTCTAAGATTAACAAATGTTAATGAGAAAACCAGCAGTCTTTCTCCACTTAATCATCTTTTGCAACATTCATCTTTCTTATAGCATGCCGAACCATAAGCCTAAATTCCTCGGAAATGGGTATATCCCATAGGCAACACAGGAAGTACCCAGGAAATCCCACCAAATTAAAGGAAGGATGGAGAAGAAAATATCACTTACTATCATGGATTCTACTGCTAAGGCTGACCAGAGAGAGGCTTTGCGATGCCTTTGGAATATGCAGTCACACACTGTCTTTTCTATTCTGTGGATTCCACAGAAATGTGAGAAATGACCTTTAGACTTTCCTATATTAATTATACACCAATTTTTTAAACCATTAGACAACTATGGGTGTTACTCTGTAATTATTTGGTTAACCCATTCCACATCTCTGGTTTTGTCTTTACATCTATAAATATAAAGAAGTTATAAATATCTATCAACAGAAAAAAAGTTTTATGTAAATTAAGGTCATTCTATAAAGTGGAATGTTAAAGAGCCATTAAAAGTGATAAATGAAAACTCCAACAAAATGGAAACCAGACTTTTATGGGAGAAAATCAGGATAAAAATTGCCTGTGTATTAAAGTTAGAATTATATATAAATGCATAAACGTAAGATAACAATCTGAAGAACATGTAGAAATGAACGTTTTGTCATTTTCTCTGTTGCTACTTTTATAATACTTAATACCTAAAGATCTTCCCCTTATCCAGTAAAATTAAATAAAGAAGTTAAACTACTACGCTTAGGATTAAAATTCCATGACCCTATACTACAATGATGTGCATACAAACAATAGTTATTAATAACTCTATATATTAACTATACTCAAAGATTTTGCATGCATTGATCTTTCGCTATGAATGTACTGTGACAATATTAAAGAAGAAATCCATGTGTTTTACCCCCTTTCAATCCTCTGCAACACTACTGAGCATACTACAGAGAAAGCTAATTAGATGAAGGGATTCAGGCTTTGCAGCTTTCATCCTAGGGTGAATTTTATCATTGACAGTCCCCTGGTACTAATTCATATCATATTTCAGAAGCCAGATCATAATCTTGTTTAAAAAAGGAATTAGCATATTTTAGCAGCATTATTTGTTTAATGTAAGTATCCCTAAAGAAGTTAATTGTCCACGTGGGTAGAGCTGTACCTGCGGTATCATTAGACTCTATTCTATGTTTGCAATATGGAAGTATTCACTGTGCCACTGAAGCTAAGTTTTTAACCTGGGCACTGCTGATGTTCTTACTTCCTGTTGTGTGTATGCTGGGGGCAGGGGGCAGTGTATGTAGGATGCTTAGCAGCATCTCAGGTCTTTCCTCACTAGATCCTACTAGGTTCTCCACAAACATGTAGTAATTATCAAAATTACCAAAAATGTTTGGTTGTGATACACAAGTGGTTGCAGAAGTGCTGCCAGTACTTTCTCATGGCATGCAGTGTTAGATGGTCTGAGCAGGAAAGTGAGCTAATATTTGCAAATAAAAATCACTGCCATCCCACTTGGTGGGTTTAGGCACCCACCAGGTACCCACAGTTTAAACAATTTCTACAACGTCTTTGCAGTGGCTCAGCGGTAAAGAACCCATTGGCAACGCAGGAGATGCAGGAGACGCAGGTTCGATCTCTGGGTCAGGAAGATCCCCTGGAGAAGGGAATGGCTAACCACTCCAGTATTCTAGCCTGGGAAATCCTATGGACAGAGGAGCCTGGAGGGCTACAGTCCATGGGGTCGCAAAGAGTCAGACACAACTTAGCAACTGAACAACAAAGGTTTTAAAGTGTCTAAAGAGAGCAGCAGCAGCAAAGAGAAATAAAGTTTGTAACTTAAGAGAAAAAAAAGGTGGAGGAAATATAATAAAGTTGTATATTTCAAAAGACTATAGTTAAAGGATTATAACAAGACAAAAAAAGTCATTAACTGACTAATATCAATTTACTGCCAGATGTCTAATCACCATTATCACCTTTTTATACATAATTCACCTACTGCGAACCTGCTCACTTATGGTGGGAACCTCTACCCATCAGGAATTGTTAAGAGTCCCTCCTCACCTTAGATACACATTCAGCCGTTCCAGTAATTAGTGCCCACATGCTTAAATTTTGGCAGATAAAGATCTTTCAGTAATTCCATCCTTCATGGGAAAACAGAACAGATCCGGTATTGTCCTCACATATACACTACACAAATACCATACCGAGGTAAAATGGTTCTTTTTTTACTGTATTGGGAACAGAGAAATAATTAACAAGGCATGTTTAAAAACATTCCTAATAGAGGTCTATCCTAAAGCCCTGCCTGCCCTTGTACTCTGGTCACTGGGGCTAGGTATGCAGAAGAAAACATCTAAACTCTTCTTTTCCTAACCCAGAAAACAGCACTTTGGACCTAATGAAGAAGGCTTTGTCTTTCCTTTCTTTAGGCCTTATCTAAACCATCAAATTTTCCAGAGTTAAAGGTACCTCCCAAAAGAATGTTAAGCCAGAGCTAAGTTTCACCTCCAAAATTGCGGAGAGAGGAACAAGAAACAAGCAGTTCCTTTCCAAAGGTTTCTCAATCCACTCCTCTCACCAAAGGCTTCAAACCCTCCCTGAAGGAAGTGGGGGAAGTTTTGTTCAATATGTGATCACTATTTGTAAGAAGTATGTTTTGTGAACCCTACTCTTAGAGAAAGTATGAAGAGGGAATCAAAGATGTTTAACAAACAAAGCCTATCCGTGCTCAGTTGTGTCCAACTCTTTGCAACCTCATGGACTGAAGCCTTCCAGGCTCCTCTGTCCATGGGATTTTTCAGGCAAGGACACTGGAGTGAGTTGCCATTTCCTTCTCCATAACAAAACAACAGACATAAAATAATGTTACTTGTTACGCCCCCAGTGATGTGAAAGTGTTAGCTGTTTAGTCATGTCCAACTCTTTGCAAATCCGTAGACTGTAGACCACCAGGCTTCTTTGTCCATGGAATTCTCCAGTTAAGAATACTGGAGTGGGTAGTCATTCCTTCTCTAAGGGATCTTTCCGACCCAGGGATTGAAACTGGGTCACCCACCTTGCCATCAGATTCTTTACCATGTGAGCCACCAGGGAAGCCCCTGTCCCTAATATAGTTTAACATCAAACTGTATCATCACAGAATTTCCACCTGGATTTCAATCATGTGTAAATGTCAAAAGCTGACTCATGCTTTTTCTACTTATCCCAGTAACTTGGGGTAAAGTTGAGCATTTGGCCTCTTTTTGTTCAGCATGAGCATTGTTGAGAGGCTTAATAGGTTTCTCTTCTCTGAGGTAGGCTGGCCCATGTACCCAGTGAAAGGCTCAAGCCACGAGTGGCATCATCAATGCCACAATGATGAAATGAAGACAGCCAAACACCAGTGCACCATGAAAAACAACAGATTTCAGTTATCAACTCTGAAGCAACTGTCGTGCTTCTTAAAGAAGGCAAATGCGTTCAGTTCCTATTATTTCCACAATTTGCAGGCAAATGCAGGCAGCTGTTTCTGGACCTTCAGTCATGCCTCAGAACCTTAACTGGATTTTAGTAATGATAATTATTACTTTGTTACCAGTTTCAGTCCAGCAATACTGACTTAACTCTATTAGAAGAAATACATATTTGCAGCAAAACCAGAGATACCTATTTTTAACTCTGCAAAAAAGCAGGCCATTGACATTTCCAGGGAACATCAACTTATCCACTTGTAGATACATATACCATGTACATTCCCCCCCTAACATAAAGCTTAATAAATTTAAAATGTAGTTCATTTATTAATTCATCAATTCACTCATCTTACAAATTGTATGCATGTTTAACTATGTGCCAAACACCATGCTAAAGACTAATAATGAACAAAATTGACCCAGTACTCTGCTCTTGTTACATCAAGGAATACAGGTAGGTATGGCTGAGAAATTAGACCTGGGTTCAAATTCTAATTCCCAAGTTTATTACCTACATAAAATCAGCTAGTTTTTCTAAATCTGTTTTCTAATGGTTAAAATGGAGCTAATCGCATCTTTCTCAGGGCTTATGGTAACGTAAGGAATACGTTATATTGTATGTGAAAGTAATTAGGTAGAGTTAGCACCTAAAATCCCATGGACGGAGGAGCTGGTAGGCTCCATGGGGTCACTACAAGTCGGACATGACTAAGCGTCTTCACTTTCACTTTCACTGTCACACATCGGAGAAGGAAATGGCAACCCACTCCAGTGTTCTTGCCTGGAGAATCCCAGGGATGGGGGAGCCTGGTGGGCTGCCGTTTATGGGGTCACACAGAGTCAGACATGACTGAAGCGACTTAGCAGCAGCAGCAGCACCTAACAGACACCCAGTAGGGCTTCCCTGGGTAGCTTAGATGATAAAAAATCTGCCTGCAAGGCAGGAGACTCAGGTTCAACCCCTGAGTCAGGAAGATCCCCTGGAGAAGGAAATGGCTACCTACTCCAGTATTCTTACCTGGAGAATTCCATGGATAGAGGAGCCATGGAGTCACAAAGAGTCTGACACAACTAAGTGACTAACACTTCACTTTTCAGACACCCAATAAGTGTTACCAGCCCCAAACCATCTGCTAACTCATGCTTTTGAGTATCATTTGGGAACTCAATAGCTTTTGTGCTATAACAGATCAATCAAAATGGTTAATAAGCAATACATCTAAAATCATAAATAACTAATGCCACAACAGCTAGAAAGACACTTCTCAGGAGAAGAAATTTTAGAATGGTTAGAATGTAGTTCTCTGGGATCAAGAGAAAAGATTGAGCATGCTTGCTGTAGGACTGAAAATCAATATGCAAAAAAAGCAAAGAAAATGTTCCTTGATGTTGAAAATGTCATTATAAAGGCCAACGAGGTATAATGAAGGTTCCTAAGTGACAAGAAACAGATAAGCATGGGAATGAATGGAAAAATGAACAAACACTGTCCTTGGGAGTTCACAGTCTATTTCTCAATATGAAAATTACATTATTCTATAATATAAAAATGAATCTTAATAACCAAAAATGGTTGTTTTTGAAATCATGGTAATCTCGGCCTTTGAAACTTAAAACTCACAAAGAACTTAAATGTTAACTGACAAAACAAATAATTTTAAAAAGAAATATACGCCTATGTGGGGCTTCTCAGGTGGTAAGGAATCTGCCTGCCAATGAAGGAGACACAAGGAACACAGGTTCGATCCCTGGGTTGGGAAGATCACCCGGAGGAGGAAATGGCAGCCCACTCCAGTATTCTTGCCTAGAAAATTCCATGGACAGAGGAGCCTGGCGGGCTACAGTCCACGGGACTGCAAAGAGCTGACACGACTAACTGACTGAGCACATACACAGGCCTATGTGAAGAGAAATATTTTTTATACATTTTTTTTTTTAAATGGACAATATCTGTTCATTTTAACCAAATAAACAAAAAGGAGATTTGGTAATAACTTTATAAGATATATTGGTGAATGTTTTGATTTACTTACAATTATTTAACAGCTGTTACAATGGGACTTATCTACCAGTACGCAAATTACTTAACAAGGAGCACACCTTTGAATCATCATTCCTTTGTGTTGCTGTGAGAAAACTTTAAAAAGCAAAAATTCATAAGCTTTCCAATTATCATTTTGGGAGAGCTAATAATTGCAATGTAGAATCTTCAGAAATACACTAGCTCTAGCTGCCTGTGACCTCTCAGGTAAATGGAATCCCAAAAACCTTCCTTCATTGTGTGTTGCTGTGTTTAGTTATCTTCGGAGTTCAGAATCACGCTCTTGTATCTAAGTAAAGCCCTCCTTGAATCAATTTATTCAAGACTCTAAATTACATTCTACTTGGCTGTATTGATTCCACTACATTTAGCTTTAAAAATTTTTATCTACATTGTCCTTTATGTTTTCGTTTGGCTTTATCCCTAATAAAAATAAGGAAATGAATCAGGCCTAAGTTCTAGTACCAATGCAGTGATCTAGCAATGTGACTCTGAGTAAGCCACTTCACCTGTATGGCCACAGTTGTTTCTTTGTAAACTGACAGAATTGAACTAAATCATAATTGGGATGCCTTTCAATCCTGTCATTCCAAGATTTCCATAAGGCTTGATGAGTTGCCATCTGCTTTAGTAGTAGGGAAAAAAGATTTTCAAGAAAGAGGTTGCAGATTGTAGTATAGGCACTGCTAACTTGGAAAAACTGTGTCACCTCTCTGAGAATAATTTAGCTCGTTTCTCAAATAAGCATAATTATGCCTGTCCTCTTACTTCACAGGGTAGATGATTCAGTGAGATGAAGATTCAGTTCAGTTCAGTCGCTCAGTGGTGTCTGACTCTTTGTGAGCCCATGAATCACAACATGCCTGGCCTCCCTGCCCATCACCAACTCCTGGAGTTCACTCAAACTCATGTCCCTCGAGTTGGTGATGCCATCCAGCCATCTCATCCTCTGTTGTCCCCTTCTCCTCCTGCCCCCAATCCCTCCCAGCATCAGGGTCTTTTCCAATGAGTCAACTCTTCACATGAGATGGCCAAAGTACTGGAGTTTCAGCTTCAGCATCATTCCTTCCAATGAACACCCAGGACTGATCTCCTTTAGAATGGACTGGATCTCCTTGCAGTCCAAGGGACTCTCAAGAGTCTTCTCCAACACCACAGTTCAAAAGCATCAATTCTACAGGTTGGTAAAAAAGATAAAATTTATCTTTACCACTCTTTTAATACCTGGCAAATATAGGTAAGGGAAAAGATAATAAGTAGAAAAGCACACATTCGAGAGTACAATTGAGGGAGAATCACAAAAATCTGGATCAATTAGCTAATAAAAGGAGAAATTAATTTATCTCCCAAATTTGAACATCTTAACTGCATTAAAAGTAAAACAAGTTAAGTTTGACATCTGAGTATAATAATTGGAAGAGCAAAGAACAATGGACTTGATTCTAACACTTTTTTTTTCCATAAACTGGATGAATGAATGACTTTGAGCAAATCATACTCTCATGTTCTTTTGTCAAAAATGGACACTTAAACTTATATAACAGAGAAGGCAATGGCACCCCACTTCAGTACTCTTGCCTAGAAAATCCTATGGATGGAGGAGTCTGGTAGGCTGCAGTCCATGGGGTTGCTAAGAGTCGGTCGGATACGACTGAGCGACTTCACTTTCACTTTTCACTTTCATGCATTGGAGAAGCAAATGGCACCCCACTCCAGTGTTCTTGCCTGGAGAATTCCAGGGATGGGGGAGCCTAGTGGGCTGCCGTCTATGGGGTCGCACAGAGTTGGACACAACTGAAGTGACTTAGCAGTAGCAGCAGCAAACTTATATAATCACATCTAGAAGAAAAATTTTCATTATATATTTTATTTTTAAATACATATTTTTTAAAATTGGAGAGACAGAGGGAGAGAGAACTTCCATTTTTGACTATGATGGACTAGTGTATAAATTCCAAGTCTCCTGTTGGGAAACATTCAAAAGGCTGTATTATTATTTCTTTTTTTAAAAAAAAAGGTGTTTGAAGTCTTCAAAGAGCCACCAAGGCATCCAGAACTTGATGGACCAGAATCCCTGAGAGAAGAAAACTTTGGTGGGCTCAATTCTTCTTTTCTCTTCAAAGCATTTTCCTATTTGTAACCAGGAGGCTGAGGAACTAAACAGAAAGCTGTGCAGAAAATATCTGCTGAGTAAAGTGTTTGGCACTCTCAAGAAAAAATGGAGTTTAGGGTTAAAATAAAGCTGGTACTTGAAGATTCAAGATTCTGCAGTAAAGGAAAGAGCAAAGAAATAAGGTTAGTACTGTGTGCTGTTTTTTTCTCTCAACACAATGCCTCAGCAGGACAGGGACTGAGACTAAGAAATTGAGGAGAGAAGCTTCTGAGAAGCTAAGCAGATTTTTAACAATCACACAGTGCTGGGGAGGCAAAAATTGGGCTTCAAGGCTCATCAATGAGGGAATGCACTGATAAACATCATAGGGTTAAGGTTAGGGTTAGGGTTAAGGTTATGGATAGGAATAGAGGCAAACTGAAAACAGAGCACCTTCATAAAAACTAAAACTTTGTCCTCCATTCAGCACAGTCCATAACTGGGTAAAAATGATAGACACCCAATCTCCCTATATGTTAAAAGCAAAAGCTAATGGAAGATGATGTCATTCATCTTATCTACAATTTTTCATATATAATAACTGTCATTCATGGCAAATAGATGGGGAAACAGTGGAAACAGTGACAGGCTTTATTCTCTTGGGCTCCAAAATCACTGCAGAGTGTGACTGCAGCCATGAAATTAAATGACGCTTTCTCCTTAGAAGAAAAGCTATGACCAACCTAGATAGCATATTAAAAAGCAGAGATATTACTTTGTCCACAAAGGTCTGTCTAGTCAAAGCTATGGTTTTTCCAGTAGTCATGTATGGATGTGAGATTTGGACCATAAAGAAAGCTGAGCACTGAAGAATTTATGCTTTTGAACTGTGGTATTGGAGAAGACTCTTGAGAGTCCTTTGGAGTGCAAAGAGATCAAACCATTCAATTTTAAAGGAAATCAATCCTGAATATTCACTGGAAGGACTAATGCTGAAGCTGAAGCTCCAATATTTTGGCCACCTGATGTGAAGAACTGATTCACTGGAAAAGACCCTGATGCTGAGAAAGATTGAAGGCAAGAGGAGAAGAGGACAACAAAGGATGAGATGATTAGAAGGTATCACTAATAGACATGAGTTTGAAGAAGATCTTGGAATTGGTGATGGACAGGGAAGCCTGGCATGCTGCAGTCCATGGGGTCACAAAGAGTCAGACATGACTGAGCAACTAAACCGATTCAATAAAAAACTTAATATCCTGCTAATAAACAAGAATAAAAGAGAAAGTAGAAAATAGAACATACCCACAGTTTATCTAGATATTAGAGTTCTTAGAAATGGCACTTGAAGTAACAATGGTTGATAATGTTTAAGAAAATAAATGGTACTTTTAAGATAAGATAATTTCTATGTATATATTGTATGTCAAATAAAATACATTTAAAAGATAATTTTGAAACATGAAAAGATAGAGAATTTCTCCAGAGTACAGTACATATATGAAATCCTCTCAGATTCAGATAATACTATAAAACTACAGTAATTAAAACATCATGGTTCTGGAAAAAACCAGACATATGTATCAATTATACAGAATAGAAAGACCAGAAACAAACCTATACACCTATGGTTGATTAATCTTCAACAAAGGAAAAAGACAGTCTTCTTCAGTAAGTGGTGTTAGGAAAGCATGACAGCCACATGTAAATCAATTAAGTTAGAATACAACTTAACACCATATACAAAAATAAACTCGAAATGACTTGAAAACTTGAATATAAACAACCATAAACTCCTGAAAGAGAACATAGGAAAAACATTCTCTGACATAAATCGTACCAATGTTTTCTTAGGTCAATCTCCCAAGGCAACAGAAATAAAAGCAAAAATAAACACATGGGACCTATTCAAACTTCTGGGCTTTGTACAGCAAAGGAAACCATCAACATAATACAAAGACAACCTACAGACTGGAAGAAACAATTGCAAACAGTATGCCCGACAAAATATGCAAATAGCTCAGATGACTCAACAACAAACAAACAAACAAACAAAAACAACCCAATTAAAAAATGTATGTGCGTGTGCTCAGTTGTGTCCAACTCTGTGCAAACCCACGGACTATAGCCCACCAGGCTCCTCTGTCCATGCGATTCTTCAGGCAAGAATACTGGAGTGGGTTGCCATTTCTGTCTCCAGGGAATCTTCCTGACCCAGGGATCAAACCCAGGTCTCCAGGTCTCCTGCACTAGCAGATTCTTCTACCTGAGAAGCCCCAAATGGGCAGAAGACCCAAATAGACATTTCTCCAAAGAAGACATACAGATGACCAACAGGCACATGAGAAGATGTTCAATATTGCTAATTATTAAAGAAATGGAAACCACAACTACAATGAGGTATCACTCCAGGCCTGTAAGATGGCTGTCATTGAAAAAAAATCTGGTTGGATTTTTTTATCTAGACTGATTAGAACTCCTGGCAGTCTAAGGGACTCTCAAGAGTCTTCTCCAACACCACAGTTCAAAAGTATATTGGAGTTCAGCTTCTACATCAGTCCTTCAAATGAATATTCAGGGCTGATTTCCTTTAGGAAGGACTGGTTGGATTTCCTGGCACTATGGTTTTTCTAGTAGTCATGTATGGATGTGAGAGTTGGACTACAATGAAAGCTGAGCACAGAAGAATTGACGCCTCTGAACTGTGTTGTTGAAGAAGACTCTTGAGAGTCCCTTAGACTGCAAGGAGATCCAACCAATCCATTCTAAAGGAGATCAGTCCTGGGTGTCTTTGGAAGGACTGATGCTAAAGCTGAAACTCCAATACTCTGGCCACCTCATGTGAAGAGTTGACTCATTGGAAAAGACTCTGATTCTGGGAGGGATTGGGGGCAGGAGGAGAAGGGGATGACAGAGGATGAGATGGCTGGATGGCATCACCAACTCGATGCACATGAGTTTGAGTGGGAGTTGGTGATGGACAGGGAGGCCTGGTGTGCTGCAATTCATGGGGTCGCAAAGAGTTGGACACAACTGAGCTACTGAACTGAACTGAACTGATAGAGCTTCTCCATCTTTGGCTGCAAAGAAAATAATCAATCTGATTTCATTGTTGACCATCTTGTGATGTCCATGTGTTGAGTCAGAGTTGTCTCTACAATGGAAACCTGCTGCTGCTGCTGCTGCTGCTGCTGCTAAGTCGCTTCAGTAGTGTCCGACTCTGTGCGACCCCATAGACGGCAGCCCACCAGGCTCCCCCATCCCTGGGATTCTCTAGGCAAGAATACTGGAGTGGGTTGCCATTTCCTTCTCCAATGCATGAAAGTGAAAAGTCAAAGTGAAGTCACTCACTCGTGTCCAACTCTTCGCGACCCCATGGACTGCAGCCTACCAGGCTCCTCCGTCCATGAGATTTTCCAGGCAAGAGTACTGGAGTGGGGTGCCATTGCCTTCTCCAACAATGGAATCCTACTCAGCCATAAAAAACTATGAAATAATATCATTTGTATCAATATGGAGGGACCTAGAGTTTATGGTACTAAGTAAAGTAAATCAGATACAGATTTATCATACAATAGCACTTACATGTGCAATCTTAAAATAATGATACAAATGAACCTATCTGCAAAACAGAACAGATTCACAGACCTGGAAAACAAACTTATGCTTACCAAAGGGTAGAGCAAGTGTATGGGTCAGGAGGAAACAGATAGATATAACCATATACACACTACTATATTTAAAAGAAAATACATTGGTAAATCTAAATGAATATTGGGTACATGAAACAATAATTGTTACTTTAATTCCTTAGAAGAAAAGTTACAGCTTTAAATATATACTGTTTTTTAAAATCTGAAAAACCACATTTTCCAACTCAGAAACCTGGAAAAGCACAAGAATTAAAACCTTAAAAAAAAAAAATTGAAGAAGATAATAAGGATTAAAAAGAACAGTGACTAACGGAATATAAATGTAGAATTTTTTCAAAAATCAAGACAAGCTAAAGGTGGTAATTAGAAACGATTTTAAATTAAATTTATAACCACCTAGTGTGACTGATCAAGAAAATAAATGTGACAAATTACCAATATATGGAATGAAAAGTGGAACATCATTTTGGATTTTATAGAAGACACTACAAACAATATAAAGTAAAGTAAAGTGAAGTCACTCAGTCGTGTCCAACTCTTTGAGACACCATGGACTGTAGCCTGCCAGGCTCCTCTGTCCATGGGATTTTCCAGGCAAGAGTGCTGGAGTGGGTTGCCATTTAATTCTCCAGGGGATCTTCCCGAACAATAAATTGCCAATTAAAGTTCAAAATTTAGTTAAAATGGAGAAATCCTCAGTGGGAAAAACTTATCAAAGCTAACATAAGACTAAACATAAAATGCTCATTTTCTGATGTCTAATAAAGAATTTGAATTATTAATTTAAAGTCTCTTTTAGAAAGAAATTGCCAACCCAAACTACTTCAAAGGTGAATTCTTTAAAATATGAAAGTAAGGATAAATGTCAATTTTAAACAAACTTCCAGAGGACAGGAGAAGATAAAACATTTCCCAATTTATTTTGAGGCCAGCATANAAAATTACAAAAAAAAAAAATGACAGGTCAATTTTTCTCATTAACATGGAAAGAAAAAAAAGAAGATCCAAAACATGTACATATAACACTTCATGACCAAGTTAGGTTTATTTAAGAAAAACACAGCTTCTTTCAACTGTCAAAAATCAACCAAAGCAATTAACAGAATGGAGAGAAAAAAAAATATGGTCATCTCAATAGACGAGAAAGTGTATTTTATTAAGGTCAATACTCATTCATGAATTTTTTTTTAAATCACAGTATACTAGAAATAGAAATGAATTATATTAGCCTGAAAACACTTTTAAAACATTATATTAATATGAAATATTGAAATGATCTCTCTCAGGATTAAATGTTTGCTATCATCTCTGTTCAGTATTATACTGAAACTTTAGCTGGTACGGTAAGATTTAGAAAGTAAGAGACTGAAAAAGAGAAAACAAGACCATCAGTTTTCTCAACTAATTGGATTATATAATAATAAATCTACTTTAGATATTTCATGTAAGTGGAATCATAGGATATTTGCCATTATGTGACTGGTCTATTTCAATTAGCATAATGTCCTCAAGCTTCAACCATGTTGTAGCATATGACAGAATTTCCTTCTTTTTTAAGGCTGAATACTATGCCATTGCATGAATATCTCATATAATCCTTATCCATTCATTCATTCATGGGCATTTCAGTTGTTTTCACTTCTTGGCTCTTGTGACTAACAGTGCAATAAATACAGGGGTACAGAACCTTTCCAAGATCTTGATTTCAATTATTCTGGACAAGTCCATAGAAGTACTGTATCATATGATAGATCTACTTCTTAAACATTTTGAGAAACTTCAGACTGTTTTCCATTTTGGCTTCATCATTTTACATTCCCACCAGCAGTGCTCAAAGAAGGGCTCCTATTTCTCTCACATTCTTATCAACACTTCCTCTTTTCTGGGATTTTGTGTTGCTTTGCTTTTTATAACATCTGTCCCAACAGGTGTCAGATGATATCTCACTATGGTTTTGATTTCCTTGATGATGTTGAGTATCTTTTCATATAATATTCACTGGATGTTTATATGTCTTCTTTGGACAAAGATCTGAGTCCTTTGCCCATTTTTCAATCAGGTTAGTTGGTTTTTTGCTATTGAGTTGTAAGAATTCTTCATATATTTTGGATATTAACCCATTGTATCAAATACCTGGTTTACAAATATTTTCTCTAGTGTTTTCCCCACTCTGTTGATTGTTTCCTTTGCCATGTAGAAACTGTTTAGTTGGATATAGTCCCATGTGACTATTTTGTCTTTCTTGCCTGTGCTTTTTTATTTAATTGAAATTTCTGTCTGGCTCATTGTGATTCTTCTCCTTCTGTAATGGCATCCCTTTTCTACAAACATTTTCAAGACTGGATACAAATGATTTGAATTATTTTGCTATGTTTTTCCCCACAGACTACCTGATCTGATTAACTGCAAATACACAATTGGCAACTTAAGCTTTGACCCTAGAAACCAATACCCTTCTTCTGAGGAGATATCTCTCAGGAGACAAAGTGTCTTATTGTTTGAAGGGCAACAAGTCAGTCAAATCTTAAAAGAGAAAGGCAGTAAAAGCTGTAGAAACTTAATTTTTCCTCCCAAAGGAGAAGCTGATGATTAGGATGTAAATATTTCATATTTTTGTCCTTCCTAGGAACACATATATAATTTCAAACCTCACTAACCTGAATCCTGTTGGTCAAATTCTGAATAATTGTGAGCAACAAACATTAAGTCATCTCAATACATTTAAAATACATTTCTCTATTGTGTTTTTCTCATTTTTGTCTTGGTAGATAAAAAAAATATTAGAAAGTCTAAAGCAAAAAGTAACTAAGCATTGACCCCATTAACTTTCCCAACAGTTTTGCTCTCTCAGTATCATTTCAGTTCACTCTATTTTATAATTTCTTCCTCAGGCAAGTGTTCCCATGCCTCAGTCACTTTGCTTCTAACATATCACGTGACACTAGAATTTTTCCCCATTCAGTACTTAGATGACTCAGCTGTAGGGTTTGAGGTTAGTACAACCAGATGATTGAAGACGAGCATAACTTATAAAAAAGAGGGGTCACTCTGGAGGTTATAATATAGTAAGTAGGCAGGTATTGGCTGTTATTGTACTGATAAAACCTGAAGTGGCACCTTTTTTGATTTAGTTATCTGAAATTAAGCAGAGTTCAGACTCCGTGTTCTTATGAAGCTCTCTGACCAATTTGGAACATAGGATGAGACTCTTCTATGTCAGGCGTGCTCAGTCCCTTCAGTTGTGTGCGACTATCTGTGACCCTATGGGTTGTGGCCCGCCAGGCTCCTCTCAGTGGGATTCTCCAGGCAAGAATGCTAGAGTGGGTTGCCGTGCCCTCCTCCAGGGGATTTTCCCAACCCAGGAATCAAACTCGTGTCTCTAGCATCTCCTGCATGGACAGGCGGGTTTTTTACCCCTAGAGCTACTTGGGAAGCCCCAAAGATAAAGTTTGTTATTGATGGATGAAATCCTATATCAATGCAACAACTGAAAAATGTAGGAAACTAGTAAGGTTTAATTAATGTTTGATTACTACATTCCAGCTATAAAAGTAATACAATATCTTGTATTTAAATAGTATCTTCTACTTTAAAGATGCATATGCAAATTAAGGCTAGTGGTTCCCACCTCACTCACAACACAGTGTTGTTGAAAAGATAATAATAATACAAGCACCTTTTATTGAAAGCCTATTATGTGCTAAACACTATGCTAAATTTTTACCTCTTTGAGATAAGTAATATTACAGACCTGTAGAAAAACTGAGACTCAGAGAAAGTAAGTTATTGTGCAAGGTCATACAGCTTGTTAGCTTGTATTTAGATTATTCTTGCTTTATATGCAAATCCATGATATTAACTCTTGCTTCACAGAGATCTAATAAGGCAATAGAAATGAGTGCTTTGAAAGTTATATGTCACTAAATTAACTGAAGAGGCAGATCTGCTAAAATAAAAAGGGCACACGCAGTACATGGACTTGCCTTTGAAACACTTGAAGCCAGAAGTTAGAAACAGTGAATACTCTCAACACAACTAAGTTGTGGCTTCTGATCTGAGTAATCAATATCACAGAAAAATAAGGATCCAAGTAACAGATCTACAGCAGTATACAACAGTTCAAATATTTTAATAAGTCTGCCAGAAAGGGGTGGGAGTGGAGATGGAATAATACATCATGAAATTCACTTATACATACATTAAATTAATTCAATATACATTTTAATCAAAGCATCTAGACATTAGACATGGAGAAGGAAATGGCAACCCACTCCAGTGTTCTTGCCTGGAGAATCCCAGGGACAGGGGAGCCTGGTGGGCTGCCGTCTATGGGGTTGCACAGAGTCGGACACTACTGAAGCGACCTAGCAGCAGCAGCAGCAGACATTAGACAAGCGAAAATCCTAAATTCTAAAATAGAAATTCTAAAATCTAAAATTTAGAATCTAAATTTCAAAAAATTCTAAATTTTAAAATTTAGATTCTAAATTCTAAAAATTCTAAATTGGAGAACAATGATAATTATACAAAATTTTGAGGATTTGTGTTAAGCATTGATGTATATTGCATTCTAAATTCAGAATCAACACACTCATTCCCCTAGATGATAGGAGTGTCATTTTGCTAAGGTTCACAGCTGAGTCCCTCTCTCTTGATGAAGTTACCTTGACAAAAATTATTTCCCCACCCCTGGGCAACTTGCATCCAATTACTAGCTGATGTGGCAGTACAATGACTCAGCAGCAAACCTTGCTTGATGATAACATGGCTTTGAAGAGCCATTCCAAGATCAAAGCTCCCTGGAGGATCTGCCAAAGCCTTGATACAACTGGATACTGGTTCATCTCCCTTTGCCTAATTCTGGGTCCCTCCCCACTCCCAGGTATAGTTCCTAGAGCATTCCCTCATAAACTTATGCATACAGATCTCAGAATTTTTGAGACTCTTTTCTGCAGAACCTGACCAATGATCAGAACTAACCCTGAATTTTTCTCTCATCCACAGTTTAAGGTTCTTACTATTATTACAAAATATACACTCTCTTTCTATTTTCTCAGTGTCAAGTGACAGAGTAGTAAATCTTTTACATGGAGCTGATATTACTTTGTAGAACTCCTTAAAAGTTTGATATAGATTCCACACATAATGAGGCTATCATATTGAAAAATGGCACACTTACAACCAAAATGATTTTTAAAGGCTGATATGAATACCAGCTTAGTTATTTCTACAAAACAAAACAGTTTTAAGTTATGAGGAATAGACTTCAGCACTAAAAGGCCCTCTCTTAACTTACAGGCCGTTCAATGCGCTCTTCCTACTCCTTGAGTAAAATGTAAAATCTAGGCCGTGTTTTGGAAACAATCCCCCTGCTTCATAACTGTGTGAAAAGCGCTTTGATGAGAAGCAGTGGTGTGTAGCACTTATAGAAGAACTTTCAGTTGTGTCACAACGTGCACTTCAACAAAGATTTGACCTTTATTTGCCTCCCTCGTGGCTCAGTGGGTAGAGAATCCACCTGCAATGCAGGACACAAGAGATGCAGGTTTGATCCCTGGGTCAGGAAGATTCCCTGGAGAAGGAAATGGCAACCCACTCCAGTATTCTTGCCTACAGAATTCCACAGACAGAGGAGCCTGGTGGGTTCCCGTCCATCGGGTTGCAAAGAGTCAGACATGACTCAACAATTAAGCACACATAAGCAAGGCACTCATCTGGGTTCTCTGGAAACAAATAAGATGATTTTAGACCCTAAATATTTGTTGACTCAGTTGTCACTATTTCTTTCGTTCATGAGCCCACAATTCAGTTGAAAAGCAAGCAAAATACAAAGCAATACTGACAGAAAGTTGACAGTGGTTGGTGGACATGCATGTTTGTCAGCAAGATAAATGAGGATGAAATTAAATGCCTGCAACAAAATTAACACTTTTGTTCTCAGCAGATATATCCTATTGCATGTATCCAAGTAGTTGAAATATAATAGAAGCCAGAAAATATTTCCAGAAGCTCTTTCAGACATGGATTCTAAATATGAGGAAGGCAATGGCAACCCACTCCGGTACTCTTGCCTGGAAAATCCCATGGACGGAGGAGCCTGGCGGGCTTCAGTCCCTGGGGTCACTGTGAGTCGGACATGACTGAGCGGCTTCACTTTCACTTTGCACTTTCATGCATTGGAGAAGGGAATGGCAACCCACTCCAGTGTTCTTGCCTGGAGAATCCCAGGGATGGGGGAACCTGGGGGGCTGCCGGCTATGGGGTTGCACAGAGTTGGACACGACTGAAGTGACTTATCAGCAACAGCAGCTAAACGTGAGTAAATCACACTATCACTGAGTTTATATATAAACCATTTTCTCTTTTCAAAAGATTTTCTAATAAATTTTATTCAATTCCAGGTGTAACCATCAGAGAGACTTATGAATAAAAATGCTAAAGTATCAATGTAAAATGCACAGATGCTTGTATATAAATCTCATTACAGTCCACATCAAATCTACCCTTTTTTCCTTCTCCTGTCTAGGTGAATCGCACCACCATCTGCTCAGTTACTCAAGTTAAAAATCTGGAAATCAACTCCAGTGCCTCTTTATTTCTTTCCTCATATATTTGATCAATAAATTAATATAATATATAGTACATCCTGCTATCTTATCTCCTAAACCATATATTCTCAACAGGGGTGATATCACCCCTAAGGGAGTGCAAATTGGTTCTTGGGGAGAGGAAGAGTGATGGTTAAATTTATGTAGCAACTTAGCTAGGCTATGGTACCGTTATTTGGTCAAACATTAGCCTAGATATTGTTGTGAAAGTATTTTTGAATGATTAACATTTATAATCAGTTGACTTTAAGTGAACAGTTTACCTTTATAATGTGTGGCCTCATCTAATCAGGTGAAGGCTTTAAGAGCAAAGATTGAAGAAGAAATTCTACCTCAAAATTGGAACACACACATTCAGTTGCCAACCTGCCCTACAAATTCCAGACTTGCCAACCCCCACAACCTTGTAAGCCAATTTCTTTAAATAAATAGATCTCTCTCTCTGTACCTACCTAATAAAAAGGATAAAAAGTATTCCCTATATAAAACACAATATGCATGTTGTACATAAATAGATGTTGCAGTATATCTGTAGTATTAACATTTCACTGAGCAGGGAGTCGGTTAGGATAAAATGTCTAAAAAGTCTCCTAGTCTCCTATGGTGGGCAGTGATAGAGAAAAAATAGTGAAACACTGTATTAAATATTTTTAAGCATGTCCTCTATTCTATATCCTTTATGCCACCACACTAGGGGAGTAAACTACTCATTATCAGGAGCATTGCTTCTCACAGGCTCTCTGGAAATATATTTGCCCCCTCAACTACATCTTCCACATTATCTAGCAGATTTTTGTAAACTGTAAACTTGATCATCTCTCTCCCTTGTTTAAAACTCCTTGCTGGCTCCAGGTTTGGAACTTCTCATCTCTGCTTCCATAGAAACCCACAGGCAGGGCAAGTGCCCTCTCATTACAGAAGAGAACATGAGATCCAGTTAGCTAAATGACTTGCCCAAGGTTGCACAAGATGCGGAGGCAAATTCAGGATGTTAAACCAGATACTGCAATCTAGCTACCCAATTTTCTTCGAAGAACATGCTGTTTTATCACCAGGCTCATCAACATCTGGATATTCTCTATCTACTAACTAGTTTATGAGACTGAGCAAATTACTATGTAAGAGAGTTTTAGCTCCTAACCAGTAAAATACAGGTGATCTCCTCCTCTAGAAATTGATACTGGGATTAAATAGCCCAAGAAATAAACCCACACATACACACACAAAGAAATATATATGGGCATACATATGTACATGGGTACACATAAATACAGTCCCAGGTGGCTCAGTGGCAAAGAATCCACCTGCCGAGCAGAAAGTGTATGTTTGATCCCTGGGTTGGGAAGATCCCCGGAGAAGGAAATGGCAATCCACTCCAGTATTCTTGCCAGGGAAATCCCATGGATAGAGGAGCCTGGCAGGCTACAATCCACAGGGTCACAAAAAAATCAGACAAGATTTAGTGACTAAACACCATCACCACCACCACCACCACCACCACCACACACACACACACACACACACACACACACACACACACACACACACACACGTAGAGAGAGAGCACATCTAGAATAAAATATCTGGCATTTTGGGAGTTACTGAATAAACAGGTGGGTAGGGAGTTCTTTACCCTGTTATGCTACCTCTATCACAGGTTAAAATTAAGAACAGAGGTAAGCTATCATGAAGTTCAGCTGGAGTTTTTTCCTTTTTCCTAGCTTCATGCCAAAAAAAGAATAGCCTTACCCTCACTCCCACTTAACCTGTCACTGGACAACAAGTAACACCAAGTCAAACTTATTAGGGATGCCTCTTCCTATTCGCCTCCTTTTTTTCCTCTCTGAATTTGCTCATGAACAAGACTGACTCTCCACACTCACCACTTTCCCCATCTTGGTTCAGTGAAACCACTCCAGCCATTCCGTTTCAACTTTTAGGAATATCCACCACTTCATTCCAGGCAATCAGCCCAAAAACCAGTCTAATCACTCTGTAGAGTTTACTGGGATCCTATAAATCTTCAGTTCTCCCATCCACAAAGTAAGTGTCCTCTCTCCAGTATTTTAAGAAGTGTTCATCTCAACCCTTCTAGAATGTGACCAGTTAAGAGGAGAAGTTCACCATTCATTAGAGAAATTATTATTCATAATGAAAACACAGAATTTTTCATCCTTTTGTTCCCTAAATCATGCAGAATAAATCCTTCTCCTCTTCCACATAACACCCTTAAACACACATTTATATCTTCCCTAGACTAAAAACCACATTCATTCTATGACTCTTTTTGCCTCATGGGATCCAATCCACAACTCCTATTGTCAGTTTTCAGGATATACCCCAGTTTGTCATTTGTTACTATAAAAATGCATGCATGCATACAAAGTCACATCAGTTGTGTCCAACTCTTTGTGATGCTATGGACTGTAGCCCACCAGGCTCCTCTGTCCATGGGATTCTTCAAGCAGGAATACTGGAGTGGGTTGCCATTTCCTCCTCCAGAGGATCTTCCTGACCCAGGGATCAAACCCTGTCTCTTATATCTCCTGCATTGGCAGGCAGGTTCTTTACCACTAGCGCCACATGAAAATATGGTACCTAAATAGCAACACACTGGTATCATTGATCTTAAAATGTAACTGTCATTTTTTTAAACACTGGCAAAATGATAGATAAATATTTTGAATAATTAGTAAGAATTTTTTCACAATTATAGCTGAAATTATCACTTCTAATATTTGCCTTTAAATATTTATCTTCAGCCACGGTTTGTCTCTGGAGCTCCAACCATATATTTTAAACCTCTAATTCAGTATTTTTTATTTGCTTGATTATTTTGTGGACTCAAATTGAATACCTCTCACATAAAACTCACTGCCCCCTAAAGGTCAGATCTTCTTCCTGACTTCTCTATTTCTGTCAGCTCAGCAGTAAATCACATCCTTGTTGCCATTGTTGTTTAGTTGCTGAGTTGTGTCTGATTCTTTGTGATCTGGTGGACTGTAGCCTGCCAGGCCCCTCTGTCCATGTGATTTCCCAGGTAAGAACATTGGAGTGGGTTGCCATTTCCTCCTCCAAGGGATCATCCCAATCCAGGAAATGAACTCGCATCTCCTGCTTGGCAGACAGATTTTTTACCACTGCGCCACCTGGGAAGTCTATTTTCACCTAGATGGTCAACAAATTTTCCCATCCAGCTCTCAGGATTCTAAAGGTATCTCACCAGATTTCCTTCTTTTCAACTATGCTCAGCTTTCGCTGCCCACCCTATCTAACAAATATCCTGGCTCTACCCTCTCCCTGAGTCCTCTCCAATTTATCCTGTAGACTGACAGCACTTTATTCAGAAACATAACTTTCACACGTTGCTGTTTAGTCGCTAGGTCATGTCCGCCTATTTTGCAACCCCATGGACTGTATGTAGCCAGCCAGGCTCCTCTGTCCATGGGACTTCCCAGGCAAGAATACTAGAGTGGGTTATCATTTCCTTCTCCAGGAGATCTTCACGACCCAGGGATCGAACCTGTATCTCTTATATTGTCAGGCAGATTATCTACCACTGAGCCAGCAGGGAAATGCCCCTCTACACAAACACAGAGAAACATATATATATATATATATATATATCTCCTGATGAATACTACTACCACTTATAGTAATATTAGTACATAATGTTAACTGACCATTAAGTATATGTCACAAACTAGGCTTAAATTTTTACATATTTCATTTTACTCACTCCTAATTTTATGAATGAGAAAACTGAGACAGAGTTTACACCACATGCCCACACTCAAGTTATCTAGGGAGTAAGGGGTTGAACCAAATATATCTGCCAATCCCTAAAATCTTAAGCATCAATAGACTTCTACTGCTCTCTAATCCTAAACCATGTTTTTACATCTCTCCATTATTCCCACACAGATCCTAGCTCCTCCGTTACATCAGATGACCTAGCCTCTCACATGATTCTGGAAGCATTTCTCCCTCCCTGATTTTTCTCCCGGCTGATTTCCAGGATCCCACCCATCTTTCCATCCCCAATCCTTCCAACTAAAAATAAATCTTGTGAGATAGGTACTATTATGATATTTTATAGTTGAGAAAACTGATGCTATTTGCATAAGGTCCCATAGCTGTGTGTAGGGACTAGAAATTGAACCCAGGTCTGTTTTACTCCAAAGACTTTGCTTCTTCACTACACTGTGCTACGTATAGTCAGTTACTACTCACCCTCCAGGGAGCAAATCTTCTATCTGGTCTATCCCCAAGTTACTTTCCTTGCTCTAAATCTTTATAAAATTTATACCTTTTGCTTTGTGAAATTTCTAATTGTGTCATCAATTTTTAACTTTCATGTTGGTATTTAAATTCCTGTGGAACCTTCTTCCTTTCAGAACTAGGTTGGCAAGGACCACAAATAGCAATGAAGAGCATGGACCCTGGAGCCAGCTTCCTAAAATCTGATCCTAGCACTACTGTTTTTCAGCTGTGTGATCTTGAGAGAATTTCCTGATCTCTCTGCATCTCTCTTTTCTCATTTGTAAAGTGGCCATAATACTGTCTAATGTACAAAGTTGTTGCAAGGATTAAACAAGTTTATCAAGTTCTCAGAACACTATGCACTTAGCTATTGAGGGCAGGAATCTATTCTTACCTTCATCTCTTCTACTACTACTTTCAAAACTTGGAAACTAGACTTTATCATTCCATGGCAGCCTAGGGTATGTGTATAAAAATGGAAGTGATCTTTAGAATGACATAGGCACTAAGATAGGGATTACTCTAGTTTCATACGTTGACTCCAAGCCAGGCCAGGCAAAATGTCTCAAGGGTAAAGCAAACTTGACTGTGGATAAAAGAACTATTGTTTTGATCAAATGCAATATGTGAAAAACCACCCCACAGATAGTAACATGGTAAATAAATGTCAACTATTATTTCAAAGTGACAAGCTGATAGACATCTCAAGAATCAGATGTACTTTATTTATATAACTG
Source organism: Redunca redunca (assembly GCA_006410935.1). Classification (NCBI taxonomy): domain Eukaryota; kingdom Metazoa; phylum Chordata; class Mammalia; order Artiodactyla; family Bovidae; genus Redunca; species Redunca redunca. The sequence goes on from SJYQ01004517.1 coordinate 147,340, forward strand.
CATCCAATTCTTAAATGTTACCTTCACTGAAAATGTGCAACTGCTTCACTGATGACGTTCATGGGCATGCCAAATCATTCCTACAAATTATGTGAAAGTCAACTGCAAAAAAAATTTTCCGTGTCTCTACTAAACGGAAGCAATCCAACCATAAACTGATCTCTGTAACTTGAAAAAAAAAAAGCACTCTAGGGAAGGAACGTGCCTTAAAGTCCAATTTCAAAAGCAAATTAAATTCTGGAGATTCCTGTGTTTGGAACAGACTGGACTAAGCCTTCAAGCTAAACAGTTGCATTAACTATCCTTACAATCTCTCTCCTTTACACAAAAATGGAAACGATTTCTCTAAAAATGTATTTCTAAAAAGAAGCAAGACATCCAACCCTGTTTTTATATGATCCACCGCACAGATGAAAATTTTCTCTACACATAGTTCAGTCCACACCAGAACAAAAATGGAGTGGGAAGACATTTAACCTTAGCATCTCTACGTCACTCAAAGAAGGATTTATGAACACTGGTGGATTTCCAATAAAATATGAATAGAAAATGATCTGCAGCTCACTCTTCTCAGAGCAACAGTTGTACCTGGTATAGAAGCAAAAGCTATTGTTCTCTTTCATTCTGATTTTGAGAAGTGGAGATCCTGTTCATGCCTGTTATCCCTAAGGCAGGTCGTGGCATATGGCAGTCACTTATAAACACGGCTGAACCAGGGCGTAAGGCACTACTTCTCCCAGTCTTCCCAGGGCTGTCCTCCTCAAACTCTGGTGTTCATGAGCTCTGAGTGAGTGCTACTGTGCAAATCCCCTGTTCACCCTCCCTGCAGAGATTCTGAATCGAGAGTTCTGACTGGCACCCAGAAATCTGATTGTCTAAGCAAAGATTCTAGTCGATCCTCATGCAGGTATTCCAGTGACTACAGTGTAAGGACACTATTCTTCAGGTAATTTTTAAACTAATAATAATAATAATAGCTGAGATATACTGAGCACACTCTTCTTGCCAAGGGCTCTACAGGCATTCCCTCATGCAATCCTCAAAATATTCTACGGAATAGACTTTGCTCTCATCATCTTTTGCAGTGAGGAAATTAAGCCATAGAGAAGTCAAGTAATTTGTAGGAGGTCACAAGGCTGACGGAAGAGACAGGATACACATCCAAGTCTGTGTGATTCTAAAGCCCATGCTTCTAACAAACACACCCTGTTGCAAAATCAAAGTCTACATGCTGTTAGTTTTTTCTTAGCAACATATCAGTAAATGCCAAGCACAAATATGGCTAAGAAAATTAATCAGTCATTCATACATATGACATTTCATCATTTGAATATCATCTTCAAATATTCCGGGTAATGGGTCACAAAGGTTTCATATTTTGTCAGGGCACAGAACAATCAACAGCCAAGCACATTCAAAATGAGAACGTTCATTTCATGTTAGTGTCAAAAATGAGAGCTTTTTTTTTCTTTTGAAATAAAAACAGAACTATTTTTAGATACTAATGTATATTCTTCTGACTAAAACATGAGAGAAGGTAACCAAAAGAACAAAACTGATCATAGATGTATTAAGTAAATATATTTGTTTCTAAATGTAAAAAGAAACAAAAAAGATATTTTTTCCTTTGCAACATTAACCAAGGAGAGATAAAAACATATATATTCACGAAGACTATGGGCTCCTAGTTTACTTTTCCCACATTCTGTGTGGTGTTAGAGTCTTAGGAAGACCCAGCATATGAAACAGAGAGACCTCTCTGCAGATCAGTCCAGGAGCCCTCATTCTCCTCTCTGATGGTGGCATTAATGTGTGGATTTTCAGCTTCCCCAGCAATAGCACAGAGGAAGAAGCCAGACAACAGAACCAGACAAACCTGTGTTAAAAGCCTATCTTAGCCACTGAGTAGCTATATATCCTTTAGCAAGTTCTTAACCTATCTCAAGTTCATTTTTCTCTGTAAAAATGGAATGTCAATATCTACCTTACAAGGGTACCATGAGGATGACAGAGGCAAATGCAGACAAAACTCTTTCCAGTTCAGTTCAGTTGCTCCATCGTGTCCAACTCTCTGCGACCCCATGAACCACAGCACGCCAGGCCTCCCTGTCCATCACCAACTCCCGGAGTCCATCCAAACCCATGTCCATTGAAGTGGTGATGCCATCCAACCATCTTATCCTTTGTTGTCCCCTTCTCCTCCAGCCCTCAATCTTTCCCAACTTCAGTGTCTTTTGCAATGAGTCAGCTCTTCTCATGAGGTGGCCAAATTATTGGAGTTTCAGCTTCAACATCAGTCCTTCCAATGAACACCCACAACTGATCTCCTTTAGGATGGACTGGTTGGATCTTCATGCAGTCCAAGGACTCTCAAGAGTCTTCTCCAACACCACAGTTCAAAAGCATCAGTTTTGCTGCACTCAGCTTTCTTTATAGTCCAACTCTCACATCCATACATGACCACAGGAAAAACCATAGCCTTGACTAGACGGATCTTTGCTGGCAAAGTAATGTCTCTGCTTTTTAATATGCTGTCAAGGTTGGTCATAACTTTCTTTCCAAGGAGTAAGCATCTTTTAATTTCATGGCTGAAGTCACCATTTGCAGTGATATTGGAGCCCAGAAAACTCTTCCTAGAGTTCCTGGTAATAAATGGGTAGTGGATATTTTCTTCCTGTTTTCACATCCATGTGGCCCTGTTTGCTGTATGCGTCTCATTAGCATCACTTGTAAATCTGGTTTGAGTTATGCTTTCTTGAACGTATCATGTTCTGATACACAACATGGCAATGAACACCAGCAGCACTAAACTAAATGCTTGACCAACTCTTTCTGGCACAGAACATTCTCTCTGAAGTTTCATGACAAAGGATCTTTGGATTACCATTTCAACCACTCTGCTAGCGAATCAGCAAGTGCTTACAATCAGAAAGTGATGACTTGCCTTGTACATGATTAACTGGGACAAAATTGTATCCTTAAGGATATAGGCTGGAATCATGAGATAATTTAACTATACTTCTTTTTATTGGTTTGGGCAAAAAGTTTGTTTTGGTTTTAAGCAAAAATAAAGACACATTTTTCATTTTCACGGAGAACTGTCTTGAACAATGTACTCACTAACCAAATGAACTTTTTGGCCAACTCAATATTTTGTAAATTCATAATAGCGATAAACATAATTTCCAGCAAAAGATTCATTCCTCTATACATATATCTGAACAACCTTAAACCACAAACATAAGATGGGTATTTATGCTACTGGTAGAAAAATACTGCATCTTCTTTTGGAGAAAAAAATGAGTAAAACATCAATAGCTTTGTAAAAGTTAGCAATGTTACTGTGAGAAATACTGTCAGGAATGTGAAAAGGAGTTTGAGCCGCTAGCTGATGCTTCTTGCTCAGTGTAAGCTTTGCAAGTGGAGACACTATGACTGTTTCCTACTATTACCCCAGACCCAGTATATGCTTGACACACACTATGTGTTCAATATGAATTTGACTAATAAATGAAGGAATAAATGAACAAATAAACCAAGAGGAAAATGCTCCATGGAAGAAGCTTAGATTAAGGACTGAGGACTGAGGTTGGATTAAACCAAACTGAGCCTAAATTGAGGTTGCCATGTGCTCCTTTCCACTGTTTATTAAGTTAGAACTAGAAAGGGAGGCAGAATACACATGGAGGAGAAAATAGAACTAGGAAATAAACACCTGAGGATGTTCGATCTTACAAGAGGAGTATTCCAAGATAAGTGAATTAAAACTCTTGTGGGATGTCATTTCACCTAGTCAAATTTGCAAAAATCAAAAACTTTTATAAAATAAAATAGTGGTATGGGTATGAGAAGGAGAAGGCGATGGCATCCCACTCCAGTACTCTTTCCTGGAAAATCCCATGGACGGAGGAGCCTGCAGTCCATGGGGTTGCAAACAGTCGGACACGACTGAGACTGAGCGACTTCACTTTCTCTTTTCACTTTCACGCATTGGAGAAGGAAATGAGAGAATCCCAGGGACGTCTGAGCCTGGTGGGCCGCCGTCTCTGGGATCGCACAGAGTTGGACACGACTGAAGTGACTTAGCAGCAGCAGCAGCAGCAGCAGCAAGGGTATGAGGAAGTACATACTGTTCACACTGTTAGTGGGAATGTTTATTGATATTATCCATTTTGGATAATGAATTTGGTAGTAGCTCTTAAAACTTTAAATATACACACTAAGGAATCTAACAATTCTAGTTCTAGTTCTAAAAGGACAAAACCACATACATAAGCATGCATGTCTAAGGATGTTCACTGCATCATTTCCTTTGAAAACTGAAGAGCAATCTGAATTGCTTTCAGTAGGAAATAGGTAAAGTGTACTACTTAGAATAGTATGTATGTAGTCAAAAATAATGCAGTAAATCCAACTATGCTCACATGCAAAGATCTTAAACATACTATTGAGTGAGAAAAGCAAATTAAAAAAACATAATAATGTAATACCTTATTTAGACAAGTTAAACATGTACACACACATACAGCTTCACTATATATTTTATAAGGTGATACACACACACACAGACATATATATATATATCCATACATACATGCATACAAACAGCTGACCCTTGAACAGGGTGAGTTCAAACTGTGTGTGTCCGCTTGCACATGGATTTTTTTCAATACTAAATTCAGTACTATGTGATCTGTGTTTGGTTGAGTTCCCAGATGCAAACTGGCAAATACAGAGGGCTGACTCTGGGATTGACTACTGCTAATTTTGCTATCTGCCGCAGGTCATGTAACCAATCCCTCACAGACACCAAGGGATGACTATATATGTTAATTTGCAAAAACCAAGGTATAGAAGAATACCTACCAAACTGGTAATAATGATATCCCTGGGAATAAAACTAATTAGGCATTCTAGTCAAGAGGGCCTTAACTGTAGCCCATTAATTATTACAAGGCAGATGTTTTCATGTGTTAGTTTATGAACTAAAAATTGCACCAAAGAGGATATCAGAACACTCACACCCCCTTGCCATTTTACTTAGTAATTTCACTTAAAATATCCCTCCCTCTGGTAATCTCGTCTTCACGTAAATGATGCATTCATTCATACATTTGGCCACTTGATCACTATTTCACCAAAGTAGTTAATGACTATTTTCCACGTTACTAGAAAGTATGGTATAGCTGAGTTACACAAATGAGTAAGGTGTATCTAGAATCTCAAAGATCTTGGCAGTTTTACAAAGATTTATGGATTCCTTTCAAAATATGCAGGAATCACAGTATTTTTCTTCACTATGTTAAGAGACAACATGGATTTGTCTGTATGGGCTAGTCAGGAAACTGTTGATTAAATGTACCATATGAAATCAAAACAGCTTAATTAAGAATTAATAATATCTGAAAATGGGTACACACTGGGAAGCACTTCCTGATTTCAACTTTCAGGCTTCAGTCAGGAAATAGCCAATTAACTTTCCAAACTTTCTTCACCCACTGGGAGGTGACATCCCTGAAATGTTTTGACAAATCCTTCAGGCACCAAACCTGTCCCAAATTTCAAGAGTAATTTCATGTGTCATGGACATGTTATCAAGGTGAGCAAGAGAACTGACATAAAGCATCAGCCCGTAAATGTGGCCCCTCCTCAGTGAAGCTCCGCATCTTCTGGGCAACTAGTCATACCCTGGTGCACTCAGCTGGTCAGTCTAGAGCATTTTTCTGCTAGTTACCTACATATGAAAACACACACAAAAAGAGTCTCCAGAGAAGCACTGATAAAAGTTTAATTTGAGCCAAGAGGGCTTATAGGTTCTCTGCTCAGTTTCTTTCTTTACTGTTGGCTTGTCTGAGAAACCAGAATGGATGAAGGCTCTTTACTGCCCACTGTTTACCTTCCACACGTTGAGCTTTCATTATCTGCTAGGCACTAGTTTAAGCACTAGAGACTCATTGATGATTCTGTCCTCGGGGACTCCTGCTCTAACCAGGAGACTCGTCCATTCATTCTGCATATATTTATTTAGGGTTGTGCTAATTACCAGGCATGGGGTTTCCTTCCCTGGTGGCTCAGGGGTAAAGAATCTACCTGCCAATGCAGGAGACAGGGGTTTGATCCCTGGGTCAGGAAGATCCCCTGAAGAAGGAAATGGCAACCCACTCCAGTACTCTTGCCTAGAAATTTTCATAGAGAGAGGAACCTGGTGGGCTACAGTCCACGGGGTCACAAAAGACAGACACGACTTAGCAATTAAACAACGATCATCAGGCATAGAAAGATAGGAGCTTTTGTCACTGAACACCAAAGAACTCAAAGTCTAGTGAAGGGACAAAGTTACTGAGACCCACCGTCCCAGGACAACGCTCGACAAAGATCCAACGACTCAGTTTGTTGATATATATCAACATAGCCCAGAAACTTTATCTTTACAATAACATAATCAATAAGATGTTCGCCATAATGATAGTATGAGAAAGTGTTGTCATTTAGGGTTAGGGTTTGAGAGAAAAGAGCTCCCACTTCTACCTATGGAGAAAAGCAACAGGGAAGACTCCTCATAGGAGGTTAAAGTTTCATCTGGGACATTATTTCTTTTCAGGAGCCCCTCATAGGAAATAAAAGGAGTGCTAGGAACAAATATGGACCAGGAAATTGCTTTAAAAGCCTATATTGCTGGAGCCATTGGACAACAAAATTTTCAAATGCCTATTTTCTAAGTTTTTTCCCTTCTAACTTCTCTGGAGGAATTTAAAGGAAATCAGTTCCAAAATTAAAAGTACAAAATTTAAATGCCACTGAATTAAAAGTTAAAACCTCATTCAATATTAATGCAAATCTATAAGCTAAAAATACATTTAACATCATAATTGTCAAAAATTATACATAAAAATGAAAAATGTGCTACTGCACATATAATGCCATCTTTCAAGTTCAAAGCTGACACTATTTTTATCTCTGTGTGGGGAATATGTTAAAAAAAAAAAAGAAACTCAACATTTTTTTTTCCCCTGCCTTACATATGTAGACCAGTTCTTGGCTTGCAATTTCTGTTTCTATTTAGAGGGATATTCTCCATTTTGTATGACTGAGACATGCCATCTCTGATTTCCCCAAGGCAAGGTTGGACCATCTATGATCATTATTTAGCAGCATTCCATAATCATGCAGGATCTAAGAAGCAATAAAAGCCAACACACTGTGGGCCTGCAGGTTTTTTTAAGTGGGTTAATGTACATTATATGATCTCCCTGGTGGTGCAGTGGTAAGGAATCTGCCTGCCAATGCAGGAGACACAGGTTTGAATCCTGGGATAGGAAGATTCCCTGGAGAAGAAAATGGCAACCCATTGCAGTATTCTTGCCTGGAAAATCCCATGGACAGATGAGCTGGGCAGGCTATCGTCCAGGAGGTTGCAAAGAGTCAGAAATGACTGGGCAACTGAACAACAATATTCAGTATACTATGTTATCATCACTCCAGTGTTGATGCAGATATTACTACCTTCATTTTAGAGGTTATTCATTTAAAAATTTATTGAACACTTGGTATGAGTCAGGTACTATTTCAAGCCCAGGGTTCTTATAAGGTGGATGAAACTGGAGCCTATTATACAGAGTGAAGTAAGCCAGAAAGCAAAACACCAATACAGTACACTAATGCATATATATGGAATTTAGTAAAATGGTAACAACAACCCTGTTTGCGAGACAGCAAGAGACACAGATGTATAGAACAGTCTTTTGGACTCTGTGGGAGAGGGTGGGATGATTTGGGAGAATGGATGATATCATGTATGAAAGGAATTGCCAGTCCAGGCTCAACGCATGATACTGGATGCTTGGGGCTGGTGCACGGGGATGACCCAGAGGGATGGTATGGGGAGGGAGGAGGGAGAGGGGTTCAGGATGGGGAACACGTGTATACCTGTGGCGGATTCATGATGATGTATGGCAAAACCAATACAATATTGTAAAGTAATTAACCTCCAATTAAAAAAATTTATATTAAAAAAACTAAATGAAACAGTGAATTAAATCACTGCCCTACAGTACTATACAGAGTATAGTACTCTATTGTGAAAAGTGGTTAAACAAATATATAGGATGATGGTAGTGATAAATGCTACAAATGAAAAGTAAACCAAGCTAAAGGTGACAGGCAGCGTGTGTCTGTTTATGTGTGAAGGAGCACTGCAGAGGGTCACTCAGGAGGTCCTCTCTAACACCATGCATGTAATTTGATCTGATCAGAAGGAAGCCAGAGAAAGTGCCATGTGGATATCTAGAGGAAGAACATTCCAGGCACAGGAAAAAGCTTTGGGGGGGGGTGTCATGCCTAGAATATTCTAGAAGGACAGTGGTTATAGTGGAGTGAAGGAAAAGGGAAAATAGTAGATGAAGAAGGGGTGTGTGCTGGGCTATATAAATGACTAGAAAGACTTCAGCTTTGGCTTCCAGTGAGATTGCAGTCCAGGAGAGGATTTACAGAGGAGTGCCATAATCAGACTTTCATTTTTTGCAGGAGTACAGACTGTTGATGAACAAAAAAAAAAAAAAAAAGCACTTTTTTTAAGAGTGAAGTAAGCCAGAAAGAAAAACACCAATACAGTATACTAATGCATATATATGGAATTTAGAAAAATGGTAACAACAACCCTGTATGCAAGACAGCAAAAGAGACACAGATGTATAGAACAGTCTTTTGGACTCTGTGGGAGAGGGTAGGATGATTTGGGAGAATGGCATTGAAACCTGTATAATATCATGTATGAAACGAATCGCCAGTCCAGGCTCGATGCATGATACTGGATGCTTGGGGATGTACTTTTTTGGGGGGAAGTGCTTTTTTTTTTAAAGTTAGAATGCTACTACAGTAATCCAGAAAAAGATGGCTTGGACCAATGTGAAAGAAGTATAGGTGGTAAGAAATGTTCCAATTCTAGAGACATTTCTAAGGTAAAGCCACCAGGGTTTGCTGACATACAGGGTGAGAGAAAGAGAGAGGGCAAGGGTGACTTCAGTATTTTTGGCCTAAGCAAGTAGAAAGAAAGGTTACCATTTACTAATATTTGAAAGACTGTGAGAGAAATGAATATAGTAGAAAATACACTAACTGAGTTTTGGGCAAGTTTGAAATGACCATTAGAGAGTCAAGAGGAGATGTTCAGTAGGCTGTTGAATAGATAAATCTGGAGAACAAGTTAGCAGTCTAGAATGAAAACATAAATCTGGGTCTTATCAGTTTATAAACAGTTTTTGAAGCAAAGGGACTATGTGAAACATCTAGGGAATGAGCTTACATAAAGAAGAGAAGAGGTCTTAGAATTGAGCCTTGGAGTGTTCTGAAATTTAGAAGTAAGGAGATGAGGCAGAACCACCGAGAGAGACAGAGCTACAGTAGCTACTTGGATAGGAACAGAACCAGGAGAGGCAGAAATACCTCAAAGCAAAATGAAGAAAGTCTTTCAAGGAAGGATACTGAATGGGAATAAGGTAAGAACTGAGAACTCATCCACTGGATTCGTCATCATGTAAACCCTTGGTGACCCTGTCAAAAGTGATGCAGCAACATATCAGAAACAGAAACCTCAACTGAGTCAGTTCAAGTAAGAACGGGAAGAATGAAAGATATAGAACAGAAGCATGGATACTTCTTGAGGATTCTGCTACAAAATAAAGCAGAGAAGTGGGGCAGCAGGGGGGAAGGCATGCAAGATAAAGTGATTTCTTAAAATGAAAGATATTATAGCAAGTATCTAAAGGACATCCATAGAAAGAAAAAACTGATGTATGAGAGATAAAGAGTAGAGAATTTTCAGAGAAACTGTCTTCAGAAAGGAAAGAGGAGATGAGATGAGATCTAGCAACAAGGGGTAGGAGGTGACCTCAAGTAGGGTCCTAAAAGTGAAGTTAAAATATGTGGGTACAGATGAAAGCAGGTCAGAGAGTTTGGGAATAGAACTTTGTGAATGTTTCTGGTTGTTTCCACTTTCTCGGTAAAATAGAAAGCAAGAATTTCGGTTGAGAGTGAGCATGGAATTTTGAGGAAAGTGAAGTGAAATACTCATTATACAGCTGAGACTGAATGGACTAGGAATATATAGTAGAATTAAGGGTGGCCTTCAGAGATCCCTTGATATAAACAGTATGAATAAAAAGTGAAATCAGTTATCATGATTTGAGCAGATGAGAAATTTATGAACTAAATCTAAGCGATACAACTGGAGGACAGCCATAGGGATGTCTCTCTTGGCAGGGTAAGTCCATGTCTTTATCCATTACCCTTGGACAATAGACAGACTTAACCTACCACTCCACCTCTGACGGGGAAAATGTCAACTCCTTAACTGTAAGGACTGGCCCACCATGATGCTTCTAGTGACCAATACTTAGCACGTGAAAAAAAGTGAGTGTTAGTCACTCAGTCATGTGTGACTCTTTGCGATCCAATGGACTGTGTAGCCCACCAGGCTCCTCTGTCCATGGAATTCTCCAGGCAAGACTACTGGAGTGGGTTGCTATTTCCTTCTCCAAGAGAGCTCCCCATCCTAATTATCAAACCCAGGTCTCGTGCACTGCCAGGCAGGTTCTTTACCGCTAGTGCCTCATGGGAAGCCTGTTTTGCACATACGTGTACTCAATAATATCTGAGCAAGGACGTTTTGTTTAGAAAGAACATGGATTGATGAAACTGATATGCTCTTGAATAACCAAATGAGCCCCTCAAAGCTCTGCAAATATCCTCAGAGCTACTAAAATACTGTGTTCTATGTAAATTGCTAGTTCCGTCTGGAGCGTGAAGGCATGGTGATCCCTACCATTCAGACTTTGGATATCTACCTGCCAAGAAACTTTTGACTCTTAATTCCATTGGTTACTTTTCTACAATTTTACTTCCAGATAATTTTTTTAGGGACTAAAGCAGAAAAGGAACAGGATGACAATACTGTCCACTGCAACTAAGAAATACGCGGTAGCATTTAGCATCCTTGCTCTGGAGCTGTACTGCACCTTGCCTGGACTGCCATCAATTCATAGTGTCATCCCAACTCGTGAAAGCAGTCCATCATTTCATACAAGTCTTTTCAGTTATGCATTTCTAAAATTAGTCTTAGGAATATAGAAACTCCGAGATCCTATCTCAAGGGCATTTGATGATACTGAAGAAGTGTTCTTTCCATCTCTGAATATCTGCAGAAAAACTGCCCATATTTTTCTATTGTAACAATATTTCCTGCCTATGATTTTCTTTATCTCTTTGTTGTATTTTTATGTTTTGCCCTCTCAGATCACAAATTTCTAATATGGTAGATATCTAAGAGAGTGCTTATATGTAGTTTGCTGAATTATTACTTGTGTGTGAATCACAATAAACTGTGGAAAATTCTGAAAGACATGGGAATACCAGACCACCTGACCTGCCTGTTGAGAAATCTGTATGCAGGTCAGGAAGCAACAGTTAGAACTGGACATGGAACAAAAGACTGGTTCCAAATAGGAAGAGTACATCAAGGCTATATATTGTCACCCTGCTTATTTAACTTCTATGCAGAGTACATCATGAGAAACGCTGGACTGGAAGAAACACAAGCTGGAATCAAGATTGCCAGAAGATATATCAATAACCTCAGATATGCAGATGACACCACCCTTATGGCAGAAAGTGAAGAGGAAATAAAAAGCCTCTTGATGAAAGTGAAAGAGGAGAGTGAAAAAGTTGGCTTAAAGCTCAACATTCAGAAAACGAAGATCATGGCATCCGGTCCCAATACTTCATGGGAAATAGATGGGGAAACAGTGGAAACAGTGTCAGACTTTATTTTTTTGGGCTCCAAAATCACTGACAATAGTGACTGCAGCCATGAAATTAAAAGACGCTTACTCCTTGGAAGAAAAGTTATGACCAACCTAGATAACATATTGAAAAGCAGAGATATTACTTTGCCAACTAAGGTCCGTCTAGCCAAGGCCATGGTTTTTCCTGTGGTCATGTATGGATGTGAGAGTTGGACTGTGAAGAGGGCTGAGTGCCAAAGAAGTGATGCTTTTGAACTGTGGCTTTGGAGAAGACTCTTTTTTTTTCTTTTTTTTTACTTTTAAAATTTTTATTTTAACTTTAGTTTACTTTACATTACTGTATTGGTTTTGCCAAACATTGACATGAATTCACCACGAGTGTACAAGCGTTCCCAAACATGAATCCCCTCCCACCTCCCACCCCATGCCATCCCTCTGGGTCCTCTCCTTGCACCAGTCCCAAGCATCCTGCATTCTGCATCTGACATCAACTGGCGATTCGTTTCTTGCTTGATAGTATACATGTTTCAATGCCATTCTCCCTTCTCATCCCACCCTCTCCCTCCCTCTCTCCCCCAGAGTCCAACAGTTCACTCTATAGATCTGAGTCTCTTTTGTTGTCTCGCATACAGGGTCATCATCCCCATCTTTCTAAATTCCATATATATGCGTTAGTATACTGTATTGGTGTTTTTCTTTCTGGCTTACTTCACTCTGTATAATCGGCTCCAGTTCCATCCATCTCCTTAGAACTGATTCAAATGTATTTTTTTTAATGGCTGAGTAATACTCCATTGTGTATATGTACCACAGCTTTCTTATCCATTCATCTGCTGATGGACATCTAGGTTGTTTCCATGTTCTGGCTATTATAAACAGTGCTGCGATGAACATTGGGGTACATGTGTCTCTTTCTATTCTGGTTTCCTCGGTGTGTATGCCAAGCAGTGGGATTGCTGGGTCATAAGGCAATTCTATTTGCAATTTTTTAAGGAATCTCCACACTGTTCTCCATAGTGGCTGTATTAGTTTGCATTCCCACCAACAATGTAAAAGGGTTCCCTTTTCTCCACACCCTCTCCAGCATTTATTGCTTGCAGACTTCTGGATCGCAGCCATTCTAACTGGTGTGAAGTGGTACCTCATTGTGGTTTTGATTTGCATTTCTCTGATAATGAGTGATGTTGAGCATCTTTTCATGTGTTTGTTAGCCATCCGTATGTCTTCTTTGGAGAAATGTCTATTTAGGTCTTTGGCCCATTTTTTGATTGGGTCATTTATTTTTCTGGAATTGAGCTGCATAAGTTGCTTGTATATTTTTGAGATTAGTTGTTTGTCAGTTGCTTCATTTGCTATTATTTTCTCCCATTCAGAAGGCTGTCTTTTCACTTTGCTTATATTTTCCTTTGTTGTGCAGAAGCTTTTAATTTTGATTAGATCCCATTTATTTATTTTTGCTTTAATTTCCAGAATTCTGGGGGGTGGATCATAGAGGATCCTGCTGTGATTTATGTCAGAGAGTGTTTTGCCTATGTTCTCCTCGAGGAGTTTTATAGTTTCTGGTCTTACATTTAGATCTTTAATCCATTTTGAGTTTACTTTTGTGTGTGGTGTTAGAAAGTGATCTAGTTTCATTCTTTTACAAGTTGTTGACCAATTTTCCCAACACCACTTGTTAAAGAGATTGTCTTTACTCCATTGTATATTTTTGCCTCCTTTATCAAAGATAAGGTGTCCATAGGTGTGTGGGTTTATCTCTGGGCTTTCTATTTTGTTCCATTGATCTATATTTCTGTCTTTGTGCCAGTACCATACTGTCTTGATGACTGTGGCTTTGTAGTAGAGCTTGAAGTCAGGCAAGTTGATTCCTCCAGCTCCATTCTTCTTTCTCAAGATTGCTTTGGCTATTCGAGGTTTTTTGTATTTCCATATAAATCTTGAAATTATTTGTTCTAGTTCTGTGAAAAATACCGCTGGTAGTTTGATAGGAATTGCATTGAACTTGTAGATTGCTTTGGGTAGTATATTCATTTTCACAATATTAATTCTTCCGATCCATGAACATGGAATATTTCTCCATCTATTAGTGTCCTCTTTGATTTCTTTCATCAGTGTTTTATAGTTTTCTATATATAGGTCTTTAGTTTCTTTAGGTAGATATATTCCTAGGTATTTTATTCTTTTCGTTGCAATGGTGAATGGAATTGTTTCCTTAATTTCTTTTTCTTCTTTCTCATTATTAGTGTAAAGGAATGCAAGGGATTTCTGTGTGTTGATTTTATATCCTGCAACTTGACTATATTCGTTGATTAGCTCTAGTAATTTTCTGGTGGAGTCTTTAGGGTTCTCTATGTAGAGGATCATGTCATCTGCAAACAGTGAGAGTTTTACTTCTTCTTTTCCAATGTGGATTCCTTTTATTTCTTTTTCTGCTCTGATTGCTGTGGCCAGAACTTCCAGAACTATGTTGAATAGTAGCGGTGAGAGTGGGCACCCTTGTCTTGTTCCTGACTTTAGGGGAAATGCTTTCAATTTTTCACCATTGAGGATAATGTTTGCTGTGGGTTTTTCATATATAGCTTTTATTATGTTGAGGTATGTTCCTTCTATTCCTGCTTTCTGGAGTGTTTTTATCATAAATGGATGTTGAATTTTGTCAAAGGCCTTCTCTGCATCTATTGAGATAATCATATGGCTTTTATTTTTCAATTTGTTAATGTGGTGAATCACATTGATTGATTTGCGGATATTGAAGAATCCTTGCATCCCTGGGATAAAGCCCACTTGATCATGGTGTATGATCTTTTTAATGTGCTGTTGGATTCTGATTGCTAGAATTTTGTTGAGGATTTTTGCATCTATGTTCATCAGTGATATTGGCCTGTAGTTTTCTTTTTTTGTAGCATCTTTGTCAGGTTTTGGTATTAGGGTGATGGTGGCCTCATAGAACGAGTTTGGAAGTTTACCTTCTTCTGCAATTTTCTGGAAGAGTTTGAGTAGGATAGGTGTTAGCTCTTCTCTAAATTTTTGGTAGAATTCAGCTGTGAATCCGTCTGGACCTGGGCTTTTGTTTGCTGGAAGATTTCTGATTACAGTTTCAATTTCCGTGCTTGTGATGGGTCTGTTAAGGTTTTCTATTTCTTCCTGGTTTAGTTTTGGAAAGTTGTATTTTTCTAAAAATTTGTCCATTTCTTCCACGTTGTCCATTTTATTGGCATATAATTGCTGATAGTAGTCTCTTATGATCCTTTGTATTTCTGAGTTGTCTGTTGTGATCTCTCCATTTTCATTTCTAATTTTATTGATTTGATTTTTCTCTCTTTGTTTCTTAATAAGTCTGGCTAATGGTTTGTCAATTTTATTTATCCTTTCAAAGAACCAGCTTTTAGTTTTGTTGATTTTTGCTATGGTCTCTTTTGTTTCTTTAGCATTTATTTCTGCCCTAATTTTTATGATTTCTTTCCTTCTACTTACTCTGGGGTTCTCCATTTCTTCCTTTTCTAGTTGCTTTAGGTGTAGAGTTAGGTTATTTATTTGACTTTTTTCTTGTTTCTTGAGGTGTGCCTGTATTGCTATGAACTTTCCTCTTAGCACTGCTTTGATAGTGTCCCACAGGTTTTGGGTTGTTGTGTTTTCATTTTCATTCATTTCTATGCATAATTTGATTTCTTTTTTGATTTGTTCTGTGATTTGTTGGTTATTCAGAAGTGTGTTGTTCAGCCTCCATATGTTGGAATTTTTAATAGTTTTTCTCCTGTAATTGAGATCTAATCTTAATGCATTATGGTCAGAAAAGATGCTTGGAATGATTTCGATTTTTTTGAATTTATCAAGGTTGGATTTATGGCCCAGGATGTGATCTATCCTGGAGAAGGTTCCGTGAGCACTTGAGAAGAAGGTGAAATTCATTGTTTTGGGGTGAAATGTCCTATAGACATCAATTAGGTCTAACTGGTCTATTGTATCATTTAAAGTTTGCGTTTCTTTGTTAATTTTCTGTTTAGTTGATCTGTCCATAGGTGTGAGTGGGGTATTGAAGTCTCCCACTATTATTGTGTTATTGTTGATTTCTGCTTTCATACTTGTTAGCATTTGTCTTACATATTGCGGTGCTCCTATGTTGGGTGCATATATATTTATAATTGTTATATCTTCTTCTTGGATTGATCCTTTGATCATTATGTAGTGGCCTTCTTTGTCTCTTTTCACAGCCTTTGTTTTAAAGTCTATTTTATCAGATATGAGTATTGCCACTCCTGCTTTCTTTTGGTCTCTATTTGCATGGAATATCTTTTTCCAGCCCTTTACTTTCAGTCTGTATGTGTCCCTTGTTTTGAGGTGGGTCTCTTGCAAACAGCATATAGAGGGGTCTTGTTTTTGTATCCATTCAACCAATCTTTGCCTTTTAGTTGGGGCATTCAACCCATTTACATTTAAGGTAATTATTGATAAGTATGATCCCGTTACCATTTACTTTATTGTTTTGGGTTCGGGTTTATACATCCGTTTTGTGTTTCCTGTCTAGAGAATATCTTTTAGCATTTGTTGGAGAGTTGGTTTGGTAGTGCTGAATTCTCTCAACTTTTGCTTGTCTGTAAAGCTTTTGATTTCTCCTTCGTATTTGAATGAGATCCTTGCTGGGTACAGTAATCTGGGCTGTAGATTATTTTCTTTCATCACTTTAAGTATGTCTTGCCATTCCCTCCTGGCCTGAAGAGTTTCTATTGAAAGGTCAGCTGTTATCCTTATGGGAATCCCCTTGTGAGTTATTTGTTGTTTTTCCCTTGCTGCTTTTAGTATTTGTTCTTTGTGTTTGGTCTTTGTTAATTTGATTAGTATGTGTCTTGGGGTGTTTCGCCTTGGGTTTATCCTATTTGGAACCCTCTGGGTTTCTTGGACTTGGGTGATTATTTCCTTCCCCATTTTAGGGAAGTTTTCAACTATTATTTCCTCAAAGATTTTCTCATGGTCTTTCTTTTTGTCCTCTTCTTCTGGGACTCCTATAATTCGAATGTTGGAGCGTTTCATATTGTCCTGTAGGTCTCTGAGATTGTCCTCATTTCTTTTAATTCTTTTTTCTTTTTTCCTTTCTGATTCATTTATTTCTACCATTCTATCTTCTATTTCACTGATCCTATCTTCTGCCTCTGTTATTCTACTATTTGTTGCTTCCAGAGTGTTTCTGATCTCGTTTATTGCATTATTCATTGTATATTGACTCTTTTTTATTTCTTCTAGGTCCTTATTAAACCTTTCTTGCATCTTCTCAATCCTTGTCTCCAGGCTACTTATCTGTGCTTCCATTTTGATTTCCAGATTTTGGATCATTCTCACTATCAATATTCGGAATTCTTTCTCAGGTAGATTCCCTATCTCTTCCTCTTTTGTTTGGTTTGATGGGCTCTTCTCCTGCTCCTTTACCTGCTGAGTATTCCTCTGTCTCTTCATCTTGGTTATATTGCTGCGTTTGGGGTGGCCTTTCTATATTCTGGGAATTTGTGGAGTTCTCTTTATTATGGAGCTTCCTCACTGTGGGTATAGTTGTATCAGTGGCTTGTCAAGATTTCCTGGTTAGGGAGGCTTGTGTTGGGGTTCTGGTGAGTGGAGCTGGGTTTCTTCTCTCCGGAGTGCACTGTTTTTGAAGGCAATGATCTGCTTTTCTGGGTGCTTGATGTCCTCTGCCAGCATTCAGAAGTTGTTTTGTGGATTTTGCTCGGCGTTGAAATGTTTTTTTTGAGGAATTTGTGAGGGAGAAAGTAATCTCCTGGTCCTATTCCTCCGCCATCTTCTCCCCCTACCTGGAGAAGACTCTTGAGAGTCCCTTGGACTGTAAGGAGATCCAACCAGTCCATCCTAAAGGAGATCAGTCCTGGGTGTTCATTGGAAGGACTGATGTTGAGGCTGAAACACCAATATTTTGGCCACCTCATGCGCAGAGCTGACTCATTTGTAAAGACCCTGAAGCTGGGAAAGATTGAAGGCAGGAGGAGAAGCAGACGATAGAGGATGAGATGGTTAGATAACATCACCGACTCAATGCACATGAGTTTGGGTAAAATCTGGGAGTTGGTGATGGACGGGGAGGCCTGGCATGCGGCAGTTCATGGAGTCACAAAGAGTCGGACACAACTGAGTGACTGAACTGAACGGAACAGTTTCAAGGTCACAGCTAAGAGGAATCTGAACTATGACTCCAAAGTCAGTGCTCTTAAAACACTTTACTACACTACCTTCCTTAAAAAGTCCTTTGTTATAACACATAATTCATATATGTCTACTGGATGAGTAAAAAGTCTCATGGGCGTTATTGTGAATTTTGTATGATTGGGCTGCAGAGAAAAAAAACTACAATTAATACAAATCATGAGTATTTTCTATTTCATAATGCCTTCTTCAAAAAATCTTGTGCCTTTGGGACAACAGAAAAGAATACCCTTATCCAGCTATGTGCTTTTAATTCATCAAAGTATGTTATACATAACTGCCTGGATTTCCATAATTCTGACATTCTCCGCATAGTTGAGGTCTAATTCAGGCTACAGTGTAAATCAGCAGTACCAAGATTCTGGAATTCATCAATTATAATAAATGTGAGCCTATTTTTAGCATAATGGAGATGAAGTCACATCTATTTTTGTTAGGATTTTCCTCTACTTCTTATACCATGCATAAAATTGTATTGATCATGTAAGCTATTCTCAAGAATCCATAGTTTACAGAACACAGGATGAGAAACTATAGCTAAGAAGAATGAGAAAATTACTAGCTTTTTGATAAAAATATTACATTAGGTGGCCTTTGATATGAAATTTCAAAGCAAAAGCAAATCTAGACCACAAAAAAGAAATGAACAATTGAGTGAGGAAAGAAAAACCAAGAGAAAGAGTAATACCAAATATTACTTGTCATGAAGACATAGTAGCTCTTACGATCTCGCTGTCTAAAGATAAACAATTCAATTAAGCTAAAGTAGCACTTCACACATGCACTCCACACTCAAAAAGAAAAGGCACATCACACCTATCTGTAAGATGCACACATCTTAGCATTAATAGTATGCATTACATGTGCACACACACACAAATACACAAATCATCCAAAGGTCATAAGGTTTGACTTTTATTAAGAAATTTGTTTCAGTTAATTAACTATGGCATATCAATAGCCTGCTTCTGAGCAAGACTGACAAGAAAATCTATACCGAAAAATGCTCTAAATCTTTATTCACAGAACAAAAGCAAACTGAAATATGAAGCGATGAAGCCATCCGGGATTTGGCAAATTTAACATGTAAATACTTAATAATAACAAATAATTTGCTCTCTAAACTTCTTTGTGTTCATTTCTAACATATGTTATCCCTTCAATAACCCTGTGAGGTCAAACTATCTTATTCTGCCTACTTTATTCATTTACACATTCATTCATTCATTCTTATAAACTCATTAGATGCATCCAGGCAGTCATTCCTCAAACAAACATATAATGAACTCTATGCCACAGATATACTACAGTAAATAGAATAGACAAATTCATGTCTGTTATACAGCTTACAATTTATAATATAATAAGGAAGCAAATAATACAGAAATTGTGGTAAGGGTTTATGAAGAAAAACAGTAAGTAAATAGCAGTAGAGAGAGAGAGAAATTCCCCAGGAGAAATCCATGGAAGGAGAAGATATCTCTGAAAAAGTAACATTTAAGTTGAAATGTAAAGACCAAGAGGAGCTAGTCGATAAGTGTAAAAGAAAGCACTGGGTACACAAAACAGTGATGACCAAGTTTCTTAGGCAGGAAGCCACTGGGCCTCCTTAAAAATATAAAATGAATCATCGTAGCTAGAGGCAGTAAGTGAGGGAAAGACTGTCCTACCGTGAACTGGAGACAGGCAAAAGCAACACTCTGCAAGGACTCGACACTGCATTAAGGAGCTTGAAATACATCATTAGTGCACTGGAAAGCCATCAAAAGGTTCTGAGTATGGAAGGGGAGCTGACATAATCAATATTGATTCTCGTGATTAACTTCAATTCCAGGAAGACCTGTTTCTCTCTCAATTCTCTCTCTTACCATTTACCAAGTTGCTTAAACCAGGAACTGAGAATTTCCTTTAATTATTCCTTTTTTCTCACCTTCCACATTCAATCCATCATCATTCTAGTCAAATCTGCATTTTTGCAGGTTATTTCAACTGATATGTGAATATTAGCTGGTTGGGGGAGGAGCAGATGAAAATGAAAGATCAAATTAAATTTTTGTAGTTCAAGTAAGATTATGGTGACTTAGACACTGATGGTATCAGCAAAGTTGAAGATCTGAATTCTAGAAATATTTTGGAGGTAGATTTGAATGTGGAAGGTGAGAAAAAATGAAGAATTAAAGGAAATTCTCAGTTCCTGGTTTAAGCAACTTGGTAAATGTTAAGAGAGAGAATTGAGAGAGAAACAGGTCTTCCTGGAATTGAAGTTAATCACGAGAATCAATATTGATTTCTGTTGTGTTCCTCTTTTGAATTCCATGCATTTCCATTTCAAGAACTTCTAATGAGCATCTTGTATACACTAGGCCCTAGGCAAGTCTTTGGGAAATGAAAGCTAAGTAAGATTCAGATATTTTGTACAAGTAATCAGACCAATGGGGAAAAGAATCGTATGAACATTGAAATGTTCTTCAGTGTGAAAAATGCTATAGCATTTTTATAACTGGTGGGAATCAACGACAGTACTTGAAGGTTGGGAGAAGCTTCAAAGTGACAACTCTTAGACCAAGTCTTCAAGGATAAAGAGAACTCATGTTTTCATTGAAAAAGGTGGGGATGACCATCTCTGTATTTTATTACATAAAACCATACATAAAACAAGGACTCATGTCTTTGCTCTGAGGTCACAGTATAGACTATCCATATTTGACACATGCTTAATAATCCCCTTTAGATTTATAAGCTCTGCTGCTGCTGCTGCTAAGTCTCTTCAGTTGTGTCCGACTCTGTGCAACCCCATAGACGGCAGCCCACCAGGCTCCCCAATCCCTGGGATTCTCCAGGCAAGAACACTGGAGTGGGTTACCATTTCCTTCTCCAATGCATGAAAGTGAAAAATGAAAGTGAAGTCGCTCAGTCATGCCTGACTCTTAGCGACCCCATGGACTGCAGCCTACCAGGCTCCTCCATCCATGGGATTTTCCAGGCAAGAGTACTGGAGTGGGGTCCCAGTGCCTTCTCTAATAATCCTTTACAGGCACAGTATTCTATTAGGTATCGAGGAGCCATGTTTTGTGCCCCTTAGTTGCCCTCTTCTGTTGCAGAGATTAGACATGCATGTAAGAAGGAGCCAGAGAATCATCCAACATGCGACAAGTCAGTTGGTATGATGTGATCAAGGCTGCCTCTGTAGTTTAAGAGCTGTGAATTTAAAACAGTGACCACCATACGGAGTGGGTTTGGTCAGAAAGCACTTTCCTTAGACGAGTAAACTTTTACTTGCACCCTGAAGGAACTCTAGGCAGTCTCACTTCCTCTCTCTTGTCAATCATCCTCCCATTCTCTGTAGTTATAGTTTCAACATTTGATACACTTCTCTCCACCTCTCCTCTCACTGTCAGCAAACAGATTCCTCACTTTCTATTTCACAGAGGAAACAGGAGCCATCAAACTGAAATTTTCTCAATTTCCCACCATAAACATGTACACAGAGCAATATCTGTGTACATTATATGTAAGCATATGCACTTAAATATTAGAGATCAAGTGTGGCACACTGTCTATGGATCTCATCCATCTCCAGCTTCTCAGGAAACATTTATAGTGATTAGGCTTTCTCTATTACATATTTAACTCTCACTCTAATAATACTTTCCATCAGCGTTTTTCAATGAAGTACAAGACTTTATTAACCTAAAGCATATACTGTAAACATACTATTTTTCCAAAACTTCAACACCAACTACTTTATTGAAACTACTTTATCAGTGACCTCCTTGTTGAATAATATACTAAACTCTATTTAAACTGAAAAGATTTTGCACAGCAAACAAAATCATGAACAAAACAAAAAGACAGCATACAAAATACAAGAAAATATTTGCAGACAATGAAACTGACAAGCGATTAATCTCCAAGATATATAAACAGTTCATGCAGCTCAATTAAAAAAATAAACAAAAAAAAATGGGCAGGAGATCTAAAAAGATATTCCTCCAAAGAAGACATACAGGTGGCTAATAGACACATGAAACTATGCTCAACATTGCTAATGATCAGAGAAATGCAAATCAAAACTACAATGAGGTATCATCTCATCTCAGCCAGAATGGCTATCATCAGTCTACAAATAATAAATGCTGGAAAGGAGGTAGAGAAAAGGGGATCCTACTACCTCGTTGGTGGGAACATAAACTAATACAGCCACTATGAAGAATAGTATGGAAATTCCTTAAAAAATAAAAATAGAGTTGCCATACAATCCTATAAAATCACTCCTTGGCATATATCCAGAGAAAAACATAATCTGAAAAGATGCATGCACTCCCAATGTTCATAGAAGCACTATTTACAATAGTCAAGACATGGAAGCAGTCTAAATATCCATCAACAGATGGACGGATCAAGAAGATGTGGTATACATGTACAATGGAAAATTATTCAGCCAAAAAAGAATGAAATAATGGCATTTGCAGTGATGTGTATGAACCTAAAGCTTATCACACTAAGTGAAGTAACCCAGAGAAAGACAAATATCATACGATATTGCTTATATGTGGAATCTAAAAAAGAAAGGAATACAAATGGATTTATTTACAAAAAAATTGACTCATAGAATAGAAAACAAATTTATTGTTA
>SJYQ01004517.1:186031-203426 GCA_006410935.1 Redunca redunca
TACAGCCATTTCTGAGTAATGCTTAATAATTAAGGATTGTTGGGTGACCCAACCCATGCAAAGGCCAGAGTCAAACTGAGTGGACCAGAGAGCTGCCCTGAACAGCAGCAGCTGGTCAACAGCCAAAAACTAATTCTTAGCCTATTTCACTCCAGATTCAGAGACCTGCCTGTCTTCACCTGAGTCCCAGAACCTATGGGTCTCTTCTCATTTGTTAATAAGGGGCAGGGGTTCAGGTAATCACTGTGTTCATAGTTGTGATCATACAAACCAATGTGCATACAACCCAACTAAATTTAAAGTACAGAGGTGAGGAAGGCTATCATTCTAGTGTTTAATATAGCCCTACAAGGAGAGTTAAGTAAACAATAAAACTGTCACACTTCTCACTAGAAAAGATATTTCACTTACAAGTATTCAGGAATTATAAATGTGTCCATGTTTCTGTATAATTACTGGAGGTAAATTTTCTATCCAGCTTGAATCACAATCTGTACACTGTAATTCTATCTAAAAGGAAAAGTCTTTAAAAATACTTCTTGGTCCCATTATTACAGAGCTGTGGAGTGCCAAAAGAGAGAGCCTCCTAGAAGAGAATGAGCAAGTCATTTTTGAGGCAATAGGTAGCTGTTGTTAGGCATCTGCAAAGCAATTTGGAGGGATAAATTTTCTTGGAAAAACCAGTGACAAAAGCTTTGCATTTGAAATGAACCTGAGGGCAAATGAACACACAAAGATCAGGACTGTTCTGAAAAAAGTAATAAAGCCCAATTATAAGGATACAATCATCCTAGAACAAAACACCAAGAAAGAACGAGGCAATAGGGATAGAAATATAGGAAAGAATCAAGTGAATTTTTAAAATGCACAAAGATAACAGAAACTATTTATTATGAATGCAAGTATGTATTAATTTATTTATAACCTGCTTCAGCCCATGGGGGATTTGAGATTAATAAGACATTCTCTTAAACACAGGAGACTAAGATTTTCTCTATTTCTTGAGAGATGAGAAAATGAAAATTCATACCAGAACTACTTTACATATCTTACACAGTTTTGTTATGTAAAGATGCTTTTTATTACTGTATAGTTAACTATCCATACTTCTCACTTTAGAATGTGGATTAAGTCATTACCAAATTATTCCTTGCTCATTTTTATGTACCCAACTATCATATATAACCAAATACTGAAATGGATGGACTATTATAAATGATCAAAATCCCACAATTCTGAGTACTTCTTTCTGTCTGAGATTACGACTCATTACATCAACTTTAACTCTAGTGGGAGCTCCGTAAATGTTGCTGACCAGCGGATATTAGTTAAGGGAGTTTTATTTACTTTTTGGCTACAAATAAATCAAAGAACAATAAATTTATCAAAACAAACAAAATAAAATCTAACATGGAACTCTCTTCAATGTTATATGCCAGCCTGGATTGGATTGGGGTGGCGGGCAGGTTTGGGGGAGCATAGACATATGAACATGTATGGCTGAATCCCTTTGCTGTTCACCTGAAACTACCACAACATTGTTAATCAGTTATAGCCCAACACAAAATGGTTTACAGTATCAAAAAAAAAAATGTATATAACTTAATGGAAAAAAGTAACTTACTGGTTGTCAACAGATTATTGGGACCTTTTCACAAAATCAAAGAGAGATTTGAGTAAACAAAACCTCAAAGGGCAAATACATGGCAGCTCAAGGAATTTTAGCAACTGAGGTTCACAGGATGTTTCCGGAACTATTGTCATTCATATGATTCAATATTGATGGCTATCAGTTTCATATCTCTCTGGTACAGATTTTAAATACCCAGGAGACAGAATCCAACTGGCTCACCTAGAATCAAATATTTAGCTCTGGATTTAGTCATGGCCCGGGACAACCTCAGAGAGCCCAAACACGGCCATGAGGTGCCTACCTTTGCAGAAAGGAGTTACTGAACAGAGAAAGTAGAATCATTATGGGTTACAGAATTCCTGCAGAAAGTGTCTGCCCCAGTAGGAGATATATTGGGTTGGCCAAAAAGTTTTTCTGTAACATCATATGGAGAAACCCAAATGAACCTCTTGGCCAGCTCACTATTACTTTTAAGTAAATGGCAAAGGAAATCTATGTAAACAGCAGCTCCCAATTCTAAAGCAGGAGCAAGAAGAAACATCTTTTTGATGCCCTCACCTAACCATAGAACTGAACATCAGATTTCAATGTTGGGCCTTGACACTTGTGACCTTCAGGAAGGATCTTAAGTGTAGTCATCTCCATATTTGATCTTTAGTGTCCTACAGCAGGAAGACAGTCTGGGATTCTCAGATCCTCAATGGTCCAACTCCAAGGCAATAATGAAGGCTCAAGTGTTTTGTTAAACCATAAGACACAGAATTCTAATAATGGATTTTCCTGCAGTAAGACTATACAAAATAACTATAATGTCAAATTTATTTTATTTGGAGCTGGAATAATTAGTATACTGGAGGATCAGTTATTAACTGGAATACATGAATGTGTTTGATAAAATGCAATCACTATCTTACCTATTTTCCATCTTTAGCAATTGCCATAGTGCCTGGCACAGCTGAATCAAATGACAAAATTTTGTTTAGTATGAAAACAAAATTCCTCAAAACACACACTCTTAAGGAAAAAGTATAAAAGGACACCTGAAGGTCAGAAATGGAAACCACCTAAGAAGGTAAAATATATATTTATTCTTCTTCAGCAAGAAATATGAGGGTTGCAAAAAATTTACTGAAACTTATATTATAAAGAGGAAATCAACAGATTGAAGATGCATTTATTAAATCTACACTCACAGAGCTCCTACCATGAACTCAGGGATTTACCTAGATGTAGGTATACTAGGACCCTGAAGAATACATGATTTCTTTGGAGAAACGGACATATAAATCAGTAACTGTGAAATAATATCATCAGGGATACAATAAAAGCAGTGCTTGATGAAGAAATAGAATTATTAAAGCTCATCTTTTCTCTGGCATCAGCAGAGTCCCTAAGCATACACTCCCTTCTGACCATCTGCTCACAAAAGTGTGACACTTTTATTCTCCAAGTCTCGAGCAAGTCTCAGCTGCCTCCACACTGCAAAAAATGCCTCCAAAATTTACCACCATCATCTCTCCTTCACTAAAGGTGACCCCACCATCTCATCTTCCACAGATAAACAAAAGACAAAGAGACAAGCTTCCATTTTCTCACACAGTCTGTGTGAGAAGCAGGCTCCCCTAGACCTACTGCCTTTTAACACAGTCATCAGTCATGCCATGACAGTGCAGCTGTGCCTTTCAGAAGCCTGTGCTCAACAAAAGATGCGGTATTTATTAAAGAGTTCCACATATCACTTTACACTGCCTGCAAGGTGGGTCAAACAAGGGGAATGTCTCAAAAGGAACTTTTGAACTTTTTGTCCTCATCACACACAAATTATTTCATGACATGCAAACTGTCAGTTACAGCACACACAGTTCCCAGAGGAACCACTGTCCTTTCTATTAGGCAATGTATGTATAAGAGAGAATCATATGAATCGGTCACTTTCTTCACTTATTCAGAGCACAGCTTAGCAGAGTGAGTTCACGAAAGGACAGTCAGGGCATCCAGAATCTATTCTCAGACTTACAATTCGTGCACTGTTCTTAGTTCCTCGGCATTTAAGTCTATTTGCTACACAGGAATAATGACATAGTACCTGTTCATTTCTAAGGCACTTGAAAATTCTGTGATGGAAGATTTCACACAAATGCAGAGTCTATTATTATAACACGAAGAGTTGAAAATTGCGAATCTGTGTACTCATCACTATTAAACAGTCAACACGAGAATGGAAGAGAGAAAGAATCTTTCTCTAAGGCATCTAAAATCAAGTATTCATGAACATGCAGCTACTGAGAAAAATAAATGGGCAAATATATTCATTTCAAAGACTATTCAATTGTAAACCATCAATAATCCATTTAGACAAATCTTTTGCAATTTGCTTTCACTCCAAAAAGAAATACATGCAATCCTTAATCACAGGTGTTTCTTATAATGAAGAGCTTTCTGAGGAGACATTCTTTCTCCTTTCAAACGGTCTGCTGAAGTCTAGAATTTCAGAGTGTATTCTAGCACATTCCATGAAGGTTGTTCCAAAATATAAAAATAATTATCTCCTAACCTGGCCAATCTTAGAATAATCCAAGCAACTTACAGTACAGTGGTGAACAGGCATCCAAGCAGGACCTTCCACCGAACAATTCTGGGCCGGACACTTGCCTTGGTTTTGCTGCAAATAAATAAAACTGATATTATGTTCTATATACTATGTGCAGCAATATACACCATTGATAGGTTTATCATCAACGTATTTATTGCCATATTTACAAGTACAGGAGAAATCTTTGAGGATGATTTTTTGGTGCAGTGCTGAAAGAAATGAGGTATGTTATTTCTACTCTTATCAAGGCCCAAGAAACTATTCTTTGCTTTGTTGTATTACTCTAAATCCTGGGGTTTTGAAATCAGGCTTTCTCAGCAGCTCGCCTTTCAGATCCCGGTGGGAACCATCTGAGAAGCCTCCAAAGCCAGAGGCAGACCTGGTTTCTCCTCTGGGTTCCCCGAAGACCCTGATACATCCTGTATTCCTGTGAGACCACTTGAGCCAAGTAACAGAAAGATGTGTTTACTTGTCTCCCCTTCCAGACTGTGAACTAGTAGTGAAGATCTCTCTAGGGCATTTCATAGAACCAGAGAAAGTAAAGTTGGACAGGATAGATTTTAGAGGCCTTTCTTGTCAGATCAGAGACTGAGGTGCAGAGAGTTGAAACCAGGAGCACAGAGATTTAACATTCTAAACCATTTGCCAGGCAGAACTTTTCATATAAGAGATATTTCACTTATGAGATACATAAGAAATGTCTCAGGCTAACCTATTCTTTTATTGTAACTCCTATAAATTCAATGCTAATTGGCCTTTTAGAGAAAATGAAGTGCTTTCTTTTAACCAGCAATACAGCTCCATCCTGTAATACGAACTCTGATTAGTGCTAAAGGGGGAGGAAATGATTATAGCAAAACTTTTATCTTTTATTTTATTGCACACTCAAGTATAATACATAAAAATTACTAACAATATTAGCAATAATCATATAAACCACAGATGTGACTTACTGAACTACTAAATATGCTAAAGATTATTCTGGATTCAGTATTTTATCACTCATTACTAACACAAATATGGATAGAAGTATTGCTGTGCTCATTTGACAGAAGAGAAAACTGAGGCTCACAGAGGGTAAGAAACTCATCTATAAGTTATCCTACAGGAAAGCAGCATAACTGAGACAGCAGCAAAAATCTGACTGTCTCTGCAGCCCATGCATGCTCCTTCTATGAGAAGCTCGTATTTTTCATTTTCTGTTTAATGGAGCTTAAGACACATCATCAACTAACATGATTTCATCTTATCAATGATCCTAACATGTCTAATTTAACTTGAACAAAGTATTGGATTCAGTACTTGTTCTAAGAATCTTACTTTCTGATTTGTAAGCTTTTCAGAACAACCTTTATTTAGGTGATTTATTTTTAAGGCATCACTAAACTCTGAAATGCTGTTTGAGTGATTATTGATAAAGTCACCATAAAAATACACTTAGATCATCAATCTCCAGGCTCAGTATTCTTGTTTAAATCAAAATATGACACAAAGTACCAACAGGGTATACAAGGTACCCTGGGCTGGTGTCAGGTGACCACAATTTCAAGCTAAGCTCTACCATGCCTGCTGCCAGGAGGTGCTGTGAGTCTGGTAGTCACATCCGTGTAACAGAATTAGTATTTTGCCTAATTCACAGGGCTCCCCAGGTGGCTCACTGGTAAAGAATACGCCTGCCAGTGCAGAAGATGCAGGTTCAAATCCCTGGGTTGGGAAGAGCCCCTAAAGAATGAAATGGCTAACCCACTTCAGTATTCTTGCCTGGAAAATTCCATGGACAGTGGAGCCCAGCGGGCTACAGTCAATGGGGTCACAGATATTACTGAGTGACTCAGCATATACTAATTCATAGGACTGTTCTCAGATGATAAAATTTGCTTCCGATAACTATCACAATTTGCAAGGACTTTATGAAAAAGGACATGCAAAGTAAAAGGACAATTTTATTTTCCTTTTCTGACAGGATAAGTCAGATAAATATAATTTACCTACATATAAAGATAAGCTTTTTGAAATTTGAAAGCATTATTAAAATGCTAGCTATTATTTCTAATTATGAGAAGTCATACCAAATAATGTTAGTGGTGAAGAATGTGTCTTTTGTAGTAATTCGTAATAGTTATTAGTAGTAATAGTACTACTAATAAGCCCTTTTTATATCTAGATAATGTATATTTTTATGGAGCAGATGGTAAAGAGGCAAAATTTAATTTAAAAAGTGAGCTGTGCTTAGATGTAGGAATATGAGTACTCATAAAATGTGATGGGGGCGTATATAAAGAGTGTCTAAACTTCTATGGATATATACCATGGAGTAAAAAAAGATAGAACTCTTTCTGAGTTTCTTGTCTCACTATTACCTGAGTTTCAGATATTAAGGCCTTCCCATTGGTGTTTTGAAAGTGAAAGTGTTAGACTCTCTGTGAACCCATGGGCTACTGTAGTCCACCAGGCTCCTCTGTACATGGAATTCTCCAGGCAAGAATACTGGAATGGGTTGCCATTCCCATCTCCAGGGGATCTTCCTGACCCAGGGATCAAACCTGGGTCTCTTGCATTGCAGGTTTCTTTAATGACTGAACCACCACCCATTGGTGTTTTAACCATGAAAATTAACAATATGATCACACATACTGTTAATCAGTGCTTTAATTACGAAAATGAACAATATGATCACACAGGGACAGATAACATAAAAAGGCCTACTGAAGACAGATGCTATGAAAACATATATTATTTTGTAATCTATAGTGTGTGACTAGAAAAAAATAAGATTGGAACAGACGTTGGGATCTTAGATTTTATTAGTGTCTCCATGAATCTATTTGTGGAACTTTGGGAACATTACTTTAATACTTCAAACCTCATTTTTCTCACTTATAAACTGAGAGGATTTTATTTGATCCACTCATTAATCTACCCATGTGAGTGCCGCATGTGTGCTCAGCCACTTCAGGCATGTCTGACTCTTTGTGACCCTCTGGACTGCAGCCTGCTAGGCTCCTCTGTCCATGGGATTCTCCAGGCAAGAATACTGGAGTGGGTTGCCATCCCCTTCTCCAGGAATCTTCCCAACCCAGGGATCAAAGCCTGGTCTCCTGCATTGCAGGCAGGCAGTTCTCTGCAGCTGAGCCACCGGAGAAGCACATAGCCACCTATATTCCTCTCAATAATCTAATCTGTTTCCTCCTCCAAAGAGGTACCTCCTCCAGTTGAGGATCCCTATCATTCTAATCCACTGTTAGCACAGGATATGGTCATTTCTCTGTGAGTTTGCATGATAATCAAGGTTAAGAGCTGCTGGACCAAACACTCTCACAAGAGTTTTCCACTCAGTGTCCTTACTGAAAACCCCAACCTCAGGTTTTACCTACCCCTTTACTCTACTTCTAAAGAAGACAGAATCTAACATGGGTCAAGGGAACTGTCACAGCTAGGGAAGAAAAAGGTTAAAAATTCTCTTATTCCTAGAATTTTTCCTTCTCCATCTTCAGTATTTTTCTCTCTAATATTTAATGCAGGCAACAAAACAGAGTTTGGGATTATTGGCTATGGGCTTCCCTGGTGGCTCAGAAGGTAAAGAATCCACCTGCTCTGTGGGAGACCTGGGTGTCATAACTGTGTTGGTAAGATTCCCTGGAGGAGGGCATGGCAACCCACTCCAGTATTCTTGCCTGGAGAATCCCTGGCAGGCTACAGTCACAAAGAGTCAGACACGACTGTGCAACTAAGCACAGCACATCACAGCCCTTAGAAGGCCAGCAAGAATCAGTATAAGTACTAGGTGAAAGGACACTCTCTAGTCTATTTTTAAGTTAATTCTTAGGTCAAAAATCAAGAGGAAACATTAGAATTCCCTCAAAGGCCAGTCTATCTCTCCAAGTTAGAGTTTAAGGTAGAAGTCGGTGACAAATTACCCTAAAGACAGATTTCACTTTCCCTTCTCCCTCTCATCCATCTACACTGAATATTTATGCTTCTAGACTGTTGATATATGATGACCAGAACTTAGGGATTTCAAAAGCTAACTCTGAAAAAAACATGCTTTCTTAAGAGACAAAACTATCCATTGAGTTTTGGTCTTTTTAAAATACTATGCTGTCTCCAGCTCTCTCATCTTCGTTGGTTGTCTTTTTCTGACTTTAATTATCTTCACATATTCCATTCCAGAATATCCTCAGCAAATGAGCCAAATATGCTGGACAATTACATCTCAGACTGATTATATAAATATGTAACCACAAAGAACTTCAAGAAAATGCTATAAAGATTTTTTACTCAACTCATTCCATCCCCAGAAAGAGTAGAAATTTTTTGTGTATCAGAGGCTTACAGTTGTTACAGTATTTTTAAGTTTAGATCAGTCCTGGTGTTCACTGGGAGGACTGATGTTGAAGCTGAAACTCCAATACTTTGGCCACCTGATGCAAAGAGCTGATTCATTTGAAAAGACCCTGATGCTGGGAAAGATTAAGGGTAGGAGGAGAAGGGGACAACAGAGGATGAGATGGTTGGATGGCATCACTGACTCAATGCACATGAGTTTGGGTAAACTCCAGGGGTTGGTGATGGAAAGGGAGGACTAGTGTGCTCTGGTTCATGGGGTTGCAAAGAGATGGACACGACTGAGCGACTGAACTGAACTGAAGTGCCTATATGGGGTTCCCCAGTGGTAAAGAATCTGCCTGCCGATGAAGGTCCAATCCCTGGGTCAGGAAGATCCCCTGGAGAACGAAATGGCAACCCACTCAAGTATTCTTGCCTGGGAAATCCCATGGACAGAAAAGCCCAGTGGGCAACAGTCCATTGGGTCGCAAAAAGAGGTGGACACAACTGAGCAACAACGACAAAGCGACCTTTTAGCCATTTAATTCTCAGAACAAGTTTGCGTGTGGTAGAGTAAGGAATGATATATCCAAATAAAATTTTGACCTAAATGCTTCATTCAAAACAGCACGCTCTTCTAAAAGCAGAGAAAAAAACTAAAAACCTCTGTTGTTCTATTCTTAATAAAATGATTCTCATAATCATAGAACTTTTTCCTGTGTTCAGAAGCGTCATATAATAGTATTATATACATATTCTTCACTTATTTATTCAGCCACTCATTTCTCATACATGCTTGGTATATATAGAGATAACAGAATTTAGAAATATTAAAATTTAAATCCTCTCTTAAATGCACCCAACATTTTAGGAGATATAATGCAACATGTTACTTTTAAAACAGGATTAAAAACTAGGTCTACTCATTCATTTATTCATTTAGTCAACAAATATTCATTAATAAATTAGCTATTGTATTATTTAGAAATAAGGATATATCAAGACNGTCTATCTCTAGAGAAGTTCTCAATCCAAGGAAAAGGGCCACTAATAAACATGAAATTATAAAGCAACATGAAAGCTGGTATATGGTATACCATATGATATAAATAAAATGTGACATGGACAGATGAAAAAGATCTATCTCATTCATTTTTAGGGTCAAGAGTAAGGGATGAGCAAGGACCCTGAAAAATGGTGCAGAGAAACTGAGGCCAAAGGTTAGACTCTTGAACTGTGAATGGCAAAGTCAGGTATGGCTTTATAGAGAAGATACTTCAGTTTTCTAGTGAAGATTTTAGGAGTGAAAGGATGAGTAGAGGGCCTTCCAGTGAAAGGTATACCATGAACCTGAAGGTGATGGAATTCCAGTTGAGCTGCTTTAAATCCTGAAAGATGATGCTGTGAAAGTGCTGCACTCAATATGCCAGCAAATTTGGAAAACTCAGCAGTGGCCACAGGACTGGAAAAGGTCTGTTTTCATTCCAACCCCAAAGAAAGGCAATGCCAAAGAATGCTCAAACTACCACACAATTGCACTCATCTCACATGCTAGTAAAGTAATGCTCAAAATTCTCCAAGCAGCAATACGTGAACCATGAACTTCCTGATGTTCAAACTGGCTTTAGGAAAGGCAGAGGAACCAGAGATCAAATTGCCAACATCTGCTGGATCACGGAAAAAGCAAGAGAGTTCCAGAAAAACATCTATTTGTGCTTTATTGACTACCAAAGCCTTTGACTGTGTGGATCACAATAAACTGTGGACAATTCTGAAAGAGATGGGAATACCAGACCACCTGACCTGCATCTTGAGAAATCTGTATGCAGGTAAGGAAGCAACAGTTAGAACTGGACATGGAACAACAGACTGGTTCCAAATATGTAAAGGCTGAATATTGTCACCCTGCTTATTTAACTTCTATGCAGAGTACATCATGAGAAACGCTGGACTGGAAGAAACACAAGCTGGAATCAAGATTGCCGGGAGAAATATTAATAATCTCAGATATATAGATGACACCACCCTTATGGCAGAAAGTAAAGAGGAACTAAAAAGCCTCTTGATGAAAGTGAAAGTGGAGAGTGAAAAAGTTGGCTTCAAGCTTAACATTCATAAAATGAAGATCATGGCATCCGGTCCCATCACTTCATGGGAAATAGATGGGGAAACAGTAGAAACAGTGTCAGACTTTATTTTGGGGAGCTCCAAAATCACTGCAGATAGTGACTACAGCCATGAAATTAAAAGACACTTCCTCCTTGGAAGAAAAGTTATGACCAACCTAGATAGTATATTCAAAAGCAGAGACATTACTTTGCCGACTAAGGCCTGTCTAGTCAAGGCTATGGTTTTTCCTGTGGTCATGTATGGATGTGAGAGTTGGACTGTGAAGAAGGCTGAGCACCGAAGAATTGATGCTTTTGAACTGTGGTGTTGGAGAAGACTCCTATGAGTCCCTTGGACTTCAAGAAGATCCAACAAGTCCATTCTGAAGGAGATCAGCCCTGGGATTTCTTTGGAAGGTATGATGCTAAAGCTGAAACTCCAGTACTTTGGCCACCTCATGCGAAGAGTTGACTCATTGGAAAAGACTTTGATGCTGGGAGCGATTAGGGGCGGGAGGAGAAGGGGACGACAGAGGATGAGATAGCTGGATGGCATCACCGACTTGACGGACAAGAGTTTGGGTGAACTCTGGGAGTTGGTGATGGACAGGGAGGCCTGGCATGCTGCAATTCATGGGGTCGCAAAGAGTCGGACACACCTGAGCAACGAACTGAGTAATATATGCTTCAATAGATTTACATAAATTTCAAAAATTGGAGGAAAAACACAACTCTTAGGATACCTTCAAATCATTAATTTTATAGAGCTATATAATGTGTATGTATACATTCATCCATACATACATGTTTGTGTATACACATATGTATATAAATAATTGTACTTAAAGAAATAAAGATTTTCATCCAATTAGTTTCCTAATATGCCATAAAGATGCTTAACTCTGCCACTTATAACTACAGCTTGCCAAGCTCCTCTGTCCATGGGATTTCCCACTCAGGAATACTGGAGTGGGTCACCATTTCCTTCTCCAGGGGATCTTCCTGCCCCAGGGACAAAACCTCTGTCTCCTGGCTTTGGTGGGCAGATTCTTTACCAGCAAGCCACCAGGGTAACCCCACAGGAAATTTAGGCAGCCCCAGAAAGAGAAATTCCGTAAGACCCACAACAGTGATGACCCAGGGTGTATTGCTAAACTCTTTTTGTCTCAGTTATGAAGATTAAAAGAATTAATACAAGTGCCTAGAATTATTTCTAGACATAATCAACATTATATATGCTTCAGCTATCTTCTTTGTTTTTGTTATTATTATCATTATGACGATGTCAGTCAGGCTCAGAGAGCAAAAAATATGACAATCCCAGTGTAATAACTTTCTTCTCTCCTTTTTTTAAATTTCCCTACCATGCTTCAGACCTGGAGGGGTCAATAACCAACTAGCAAATGAGAAAGAACAAAAAAAATAAAAACAAACCTAGCCCTACCTATAGTATTACCCCAAAGCAGACACTCTATCTGAAGACCCCATAGTAAGAAAAAGAGAATATTCAATCAGGAAAAGTGTTTCAGAGTTCTGATTAATATTTGAGACTGGACAATTTTAATTACTTAATTGAGGCTGTATTTGTTATTTTAAGTGACTGTAGGACTTTTAATTCTTTGCAAGTACCTGGAAAGTCATGGGCTGCTTGAGTTTTCATCAAGAGAGCAAAGTAGGGATCACTGACACTAAGAAGCTTTAAATAAACAATTTTGTATAAAATGAGCTACAAGGATATATTGTACAATACAGAAAATATAGATAACGTATAAAAACAGTAAGCAGAGTATAACCTTTAAAAACTGTGAATGACTATACTGTACACATATAATACACAATATCATTCATCAACTCTACTCTGCTTTAAGAATTTTAAAGTAACAACAGAGAGCCCAAATAAGAAGATTTCTAGTACTACATCCTGTTTGTTCAAGATATCTACTACAGATGATAAACCCACTCAAGGTCAGCATTAACATTTGTCTTTACATTTTGGGCTTAATTCCTCAATATTCAACTTTATCCCTTTCTGGGCTTATCTTCGTACTTGCTTCCTTTTATTAATATTTTCTCAGGTGTCAAAGATATTTAAAATGAGTTGGCCTAACTAGTTTCTGAAGAAATCCTTAGTAAGATTGACATCATGCTGGGAAATCATGCATTCAGCTCTTCTGCAAATGAGAAAAATGCTGCTGACCCATTCTCCAAAGGATGCTGAATGCTGAGAGAGAGTTTTTCAGTAGACAGTGATGGCAATGCTGAATCATGATCACGTTTTCCAAAATCTCTTGTGACTCTCCAAGCAGGCATTTGCCTGGGTTAGCAGAGGTGCTAACCAGTACATAAGAGGATTAAATATACCATGTTAAAATATTTTCTAATCATTTGGATACCTGGATAAATTAACTATGATGAGTTATATAAGCTCTGACTGTTCAAAGCAGACCACATTTAAATATTTATTATATATGAGAGTCACTGTTGTAACTTATTTTATGGCATCAGTGTAGAGAGGGCCCTGGAAGAAGGCATTTCCCAGGTCTATAATAAAGTAATATTTTTTGAGTACTGTTAGATGCCAAGTACTTGAAGTGAGTTGTTAGTTCATTCTAACATTAAATCATTTATCCTGAAAGGCAGTGGAAGAAAGCGTTTAAAACAATGAGGAATCCGTTGTTTTAGAATCCACATTTAGAATGCTAAATCTGTCACTTTTCAGCTCTGTGAATAAGTTTCTTAGACTCTGTGAATTTCAGTTTTCTCATCCATAAAGTGGAGAGAATAATACCCAGTTTAAAGGATTATTAGAAGGGTTATATAAAATAATAATGGAATATATTTAACCCAGGGTCCAATATACATTCTAATCAGAAGTGTATATCAGTTCAGTTCAGTCGCTCAGTCGTGTCCGACTCTTTGCGACCCCATGAATCGCAGCACACCAGGCCTCCCTGTCTATCACCAACTCCTGGAGTTCACTCAGATTCACGTTCATTGAGTCAGTGACGCCATCCAGCCATCTCATCCTCGGTCGTCCCCTTCTCCTCCTGCCCCCAATCCCTCCCAGCATCAAAGTCCTTTCCAATGAGTCAACTCTTTGCATGAGGTGGCCAAAGTACTGGAGTTTCAGCTTTAGCATCATTCCTTCCAAAGAAATCCCAGGGCTGATCTCCTTCAGAATGGACTGATTGGATCTCCTTGCAGTCCAAGGGACTCTCAAGAGTCTTCTCTAACACCACAGTTCAAAAGCATCAGTTCTTCGGTGCTCAGCCTTCTTCACAGTCTAACTCTCACATCCATACATGACTACTGGAAAAACCATAGCCTTGACTAGATGGACCTTAGTTGGCAAAGTAATGTCTCTGCTTTTGAATATACTATCTAGGTTGGTCATAACTTTTCTACCAAGGAGGAAGTGTATATATTTATATAATAAAATAGATTTATTAATGAGAGACATATAAGTTCCTCCTCTTCCTCCTCCTAAGTCGCTTCAGTCGTGTCTGACTCTGTGCGACCCCATAGACGGCAGCCCACCAGGCTCCCCCATCCTTGGGATTCTCCAGGCAAGAACACTGGAGTGGGTTGCCGTTTCCTTCTCCATATAAGTTAATAAGGTTAATATTTATCTTATTAAACAGAGATTTTCCTCTTATCCCACTAGCTTCTCTAAACCTATTTTCTCACCCCAAGTATAAAATAATATGTATCTCACAAATTTCACATGTTCACTATGAAAATTAAATGAGAAAAACTATGAAAGTGAAAGTTGCTCAGTCATATCCGGGTCTTTGCAACCCCATGGACTGCCCATGGAATTCTACAGGCCAGAAAACTAGAGTGGGTAGCTGTTTTCTTCTCCAGGGTATTTTCCCAACCTAAGGACCAAACCCAGGTTTCCCGCTTATACAAAAGTACTTTACACACATCAGGAATTTTAAATATAAGTTTTCAATTTAAGTTGGAAAGAACATCTGAAATACTGCAACAGTTTTAGG
Organism: Redunca redunca; assembly: GCA_006410935.1. Lineage (NCBI taxonomy): Eukaryota > Metazoa > Chordata > Mammalia > Artiodactyla > Bovidae > Redunca > Redunca redunca. Next base: position 200,690 of record SJYQ01004517.1, read on the forward strand.
ATGACTAAATTTGGGAGTTAGAATTGACTCTGCAGTCTGGTATCACATATTTGAAATAATTGGTCTGTAAATATTTCTAAGAAATATATTATAGAATTTTGTGGAAGCATCTTCCACAAAAGCTCTAGAAATCTCCAAAGTTGAATTATTGCTACGTAGAGTTAGATTCAATAGAGTAATTTAAGCTTCTAAACACAAGATTAAAAATACAGTCTTGTAAAATACTTTAAATGACATTGATATTTGCATGCTGTCACTGCATTCCACTGACATAATAAGATGAGACAAGTGAAATGAACTACAATTGTACTTTTCTCCTTGCAAGAAAGAAACTTTGAACATTATCTACTACCACAGCCAATGAATATTTTTCATTGGCAGATCTATTATATCATAAACTACAAACTCCTGTGGAAACAAAGCCTGTGATTTTCAAAATAAGCTACATTTTTCTTCCTGACACATTTTAAACTTCATCTGTAAAAAACACCTCTTTTGAATAAACAGCTAATGAAAAATATCTAAAATCTCAGGTCTGCCAAATAAGGCCCATCCTTTGAGGAAAGAAATGCCATTCAGAAACAAGATCAAAGCAATTCATTTCTATTTTCACTGCTACCATAGAGACAAAGAAAAAACAGTGAAGAGTTTTAGCTGACTTAATTCTTCCTGAAATTTATAATTAACTACACAGGAAAGGGGACAATTACCATATTTCTAAAGAATAAAGGATTTTAAAAGTTGAGCTTTTGATAAGACATAATTATAACCTATTAAGTATGCAGTTCATATCAATTTGTTCTTATAATCTTCTTGAGTTTCCAAAAATTGCATTTACATTGGACAGTGTTTTCTGAAAAGTACGCACAGAATGCCATCACTTTAAATGTACCTAGTTCTCTCTTGTCAGAGGTTTTTCTCAGATATTAAAAATTCTGCCAAAGCCTAACACAAAGATAAGGGGAGTAGATGGATATTATTTTTGTATGTGCCTTGTCTTTCTGACACCTATGAATATATGTTTTTGGACAAATGTTAATCAATGAAAGAATGTTCATGCTTTTGTAGATCAGGCACCATAGCCAACATCAAGCAGTCAGCCAGGAAGAACTAACAATTAGACCTGTCCTCGATTTAAATAGAACTTCAGACTGCTAAGTAAATTACAAGTGTATTAATTCAGGACAGTTTTATTTTAAAAGACTAGCAAGAAAGCACTATAGCTTGAAATCCTAGAGGAGTCATAACAAAGACCAGGGAGGGAGAATTTCTTTCTTTCTTTCTTTTTAATTTTTATTTTAACTTTAGTTTACTTTACAATACTGTATTGGTTTTGCCAAACATTGACATGAATTCACCACGAGTGTACATGCGTTCCCAAACATGAATCCCCTCCCACCTCCCACCCCATAACATCTCTCTGGGTCCTCCCCCTGCACCAGCCCCAAGCATCCTGCATCCTGCATCCTGCATCAGACACAAACTGGCGATTTGTTTCTTACATGATAGTATACACGTTTCAATGCCATTCTCTCATCTCATCCCACCCTCTCCCTCTCCCCCAGAGTCCAAAAGTTCACTCTATAGATCTGAGTCTCTTTTGTTGTCTCGCATACAGGGTCATCACTTGCTTAAAGTATATTTTCATTTATGGTGTCTTTAGCAAAGGATTTTCAAGTACTTTTTATTAGCAAGAAAATCTCTAACTCCTCTTCACATTTTCTATTTAGAAAGATGGTAACGATAACCCTGAATGCGAGACAGCAAAGAGACACAGATGTATAGAACAGTCTTTTGGACTCTGTGGGAGAGGGAGAGGGTGGGTGATTTGGGAGAATGGCATTGAAACATGTATAATATCATATAAGAAACGAATCACCAGTCCAGGTTCAATGCAGGATACAGGATGCTTGGGGCTGGTGCACTGGGATGACCCAGAGGGATGGTATGGGGTGGAAGGTGGGAGGGGGCTTCAGGACGGGGAACACGTGTACACCCGTGGCGGATTCATGTTGATGTATGGCAAAACCAATACAATATTGTAAAGTCAATAGCCTCCAATTAAAATAAGGAAATTTAAATTTAAAAAATAATAAATAAATAAAAGAAAATAAGTGATCTTTTTGGAGATACCATAAATACAATGTGATAAATTATATATCTCTTTGTAAAAGTATGAACTATAGGGGAGGTAAGTTTTGTTTTAATACTATTTCAACTGTGTTTTATGGACCAAAACAATTCTTGCTGATATGGGTAATAAATGATATGACTCATATCTTTAAAATTGACTTTTGGAATTTTAAAAAATATGTGCCAGTGGTCTTCAGGGAGAATCTCTGTTGTCACCCTTATTGCTATGTGGAAAAGTGATATATTTGATTATTCTGAGGCATTTCTGTCTAGGGTTTTCAGAATAATTTAAGAACATATTTGAAAGTGACTAAAAATTTTAACTCCTATCTCAACCACAAAATAACAGAATACCTATTTGGGGCTCCGTTTGCATAGTGCTGATGTCATCTTTATAGTTAGTTGGATAAACTCCAAGCAGTAATCATTATTATGTTTTTTTAAGTTCCTTTTGGAGGTTACTTGGGGTAAAACCATTCAATGGTACCGATACATTTTGTTCTCTAAAATGCAAAGCAATGTTAAAAAAAAAAAAAAAGGCAGAAGTGCTGTGAACTCACATCCCATTCCTAGACAAGTCTGTACTCTGAAAGCTGAGTGCAAT